>PVIH01026954.1:0-17833 GCA_004025045.1 Sigmodon hispidus | reverse complement strand
CGAAGTATCACAAACTCAGAGAGATAAGCAGGGGATGTACTCACTCACTAGTGGTCTCTAAACAAACAAACAAGAAAAAAAGCCAAACATGCCCAAGCAGCAAACCACAACCACTGAACAGCTTGGGATCAGAAACACCCTGGACTGACCCTTCAAACCCCAGTCCATCTATAGGAACACCTGACTCACTCTTGAGGGATGGGGGACACAACTGGATTTGGCCGGGAGTGAAGACTGATCCAAGCATTATTGAGCCAGTGTGACCATAGGACTGTCTGCTCCCTGCCCAGGGAGGGATGGGGAGTTGCAGAGAAGAAAAATGATCAGATGTGATGGGAGGGGGAAGAGACTTTCAATAAGGATATACAGGGATGGAAAAAAAATTCAGAGGGAAAGCTGAACACAAAGAAAATATATGTGTAGTAATCTTATTTGTATTTCCACCCTTGATAAGCCATGCTTATGATTATTATCCTCTGTATAGTTATTGTTAACTCTTCGGCATTTTTAAATTCTTTTTACTGTTTTTTTGATAAATACAAAATAAAGAAGGAAAAAAAATTAAAAAAAAAAAACAAAAAAAAAACTTAAGGCACTACGAGATGGAAAGACCTCTCAAATTCATAGGTGGACAGACTATTGTGAGAATGGCCATATTGCCAAAAAATCCCTACAGATTCAATGCAGTCTTCATCAAAATTCCAATAACATTTTTTTTCCACAGAAATTAAAAGAAAAGTAGTGCTAAAAATATCATATTTGATTTCAGATCATGTCACAGAACAGTAACCACAAACCAGCATGGTGATGGCACCAAAACAGAGGTGAAAAACAGTGAAAGAGAGGACTCAGAAACCAACCCACACAGCCATAGTCAACTGATTCATGCTGGTGGTACTAAAATCTATATGTTGAGGAGAAAAAAACCTAATATCTTTAATGAATGGTGCTGGCAATATTAAATGTGTGCATAACAAATACTAGATCCTTCCCATGTAAAAACTAGTCCTAAATGGATCAAAAGTCTCAAATCTTAGGTTATAAAATTTTGAATCTACTGAAATAAAGCAGGAAGACCTTCTTCACAATAGAGATATAAGAAGGAGACTTTCTGAAATAGATTCTAATAGCATAAAATACCAGCAGGAACTGTGTGAGTGCATGAAATGATAAAATTCTAAACACCAGAAGAAACAACTACCATTGGAGTACACACTCTACAGAATACAAAAGAGTTGTCTCAGAATGCCAGGTCTTCATCTGATGGCATGGAAATACAGGGTATAGAAAGAACTTAAGCAATTAAACACCTATGGGATAGACAGTCAACTCAATAATAACAGTCAAACAAATTGAAATAGATAATTTGAAAAATATGAAGTACAAATGGTTAATAGATACACAAAAATATTTGACACCTTTAGCCATAAGGGAATTGCAAATCAACATAGCATTGATATTCCATTCCCCTCTAATCAGGAAGCTATGAGGAAGGACAGCAAAAAATGCTGTTGAGAGTGCAGTTATTCTCCTCTCCCTCCCTCCCTCCCTCCCTCCCTCTCTCTCTCTCTCTCTCTCTCTGTACTGGTGAAGATATAATCAGTGCCACCTCTATGGAAAACAACACAAAGCCTTAACTACAAAGACAACTGAAACATAATAGAAAGAAAAAAATTTAAAAAAGGAAGTAAAATAGTTTCTTACCATGGAATCTGATTTAATTTCTAGTAGGCTGAGGATTTAAGATTTTTGACATAACTTGGGAGAAAACACTATGAAGATTGCCTGCAGAGACAATACTTACTTTCCTGAGAGCTAAGTCAAAGATATTTAAACAGCCAGTGGACCATGCTTAACATCATGTATGTAACCTTTGAGTTTAACTCTATTAAGACTTCTCTTTTACACCCAAACCCAAATAATGTACATCATAACCATGTTACAATAATTAAATAAACTTCTTTAAGATAAATAGGTAAAACCCAAAACATATTTTCTTTTTTTTTTTCTTTTTTTTTTTTTTTTAACCAACCCTGCATTTTTGGGATGAATCCTACTTGATCATGGTGATTGATATTTTTTATATGCCAAAACATATTTTCAACCAATTTAAACTCTGCTTTATCTCTAAACCTGGTTGTAAACTACATACTATGAGAAATTCAACATCAAAAACCAAAGTCCATATTGACACTGAGTGCATCTTTCACCACCCATGCTTAAGTCTGAAGTATGCTCTTTTTTCTTGACATTTTTTGCTATGAATAAAGCCATATTTTTTTATCCGTGTATATCTTATTCAAGCTCCCTTCCCCCTCCCACCCTTTCCACATCTCCTTCTCTCCTCCCCAGCAAGGGCAGGAGGTCCCATGGTCCCAACACGGCTTAGTTCAGCATCCACTCCTGGCAGATACACTTTCCTCACCCCAGCATCAAGACTGGGTCAGGTGTTCCTCTGCAGGGAATGGGATCCAAGGTGCCAATCCAAGGTCTTTCAGAACCCAAGCTGTTCAGTGTTTGTGGGTTGCAGCTTGGACATGCTTTGATTTTTGCTTTTCTGTTTAGATACACTAATGAGTGAGCACATCCCCTGCTTATGTTTCTGGGATTGTGATAACTCACTCAGGAGGATATTCTCCAAATCCACCCATTTGCCTGCAAATTTTAGGATATCATTTTTTCTTACTGCTGAGTAGTAGTCCACTGTATAAATGTACCACAGTTTGTTAATCCATTCTTCAGTTTAGGGGTATCTAGGTTGTTTCCAGGTTCTTGCTATTATGAAGAATGGCTGCTAGGAATATAGTTGAGCTAATGCCTTTGGAGTGTGAATATGTATCTTTAGGGTATATACCCAGAAGTGGATCCTTGGGGAGATTGATTCCCAATTTTCTGAGAAACCTCCATTCTGCATTCCAAAGTGGCTGAACAAGCTTACATTCCCATCAACAATGGAGGAGTGTTCCCCTTGCTCCACAACTTCTCGAGCATAGTCTGTCATCTGTGTCTTTTATCTTAGCCAGTCTGACAGGTGTAAGGTGGTATCTCAAAGCTGTTTTGATTTGCATTTCTCTGATGGCTAAAGATGTCAAAAACTTTTTCAAATGCCTTTCAGCCATTTGTAATTCCTCTGCTGAGAATTCCCTTTTTAGTTCTGAACCCCATTTATTGATTGGGTTATTCAAGGTTTTGGACTCTAGTTTCTTGAGTTCTCTATATATTTTAGAGACCAGTCCTCTGTCACTTGTAGGTTTGGTGAAAATCTTTTCCCATTCTGTAGGCTTTCATTTTGTCTTATTGACTGTGTCCTTGACTTTACAGAAGCTTCTCAGTTTCAGGAGGCCACACTTATTGATTGTTGTTCTTAGTGTCTGTGCTACTGGTGTTATATTTAGGAAGTGGTCACCTGTGCCAATTCGTTGGAGGTTATTTCCCACTTTCTTTTCTATCAAGTTCAGTTTGGCAAGGTTTATGTTGAGGTCTTTGATCCACTTGGAATTGAGTTTTGTACAGGATGACAGGCTTGGATCTGTTTGCATTTTTCTACACACTAGTACCCAGCTATGCCAACACCATTTGTTAAAGAAACTATTATCTTTTTGCATTGAATATTTTGTGCCTGTTTGTCAAAGATCAGGTGTTCATAGGTTTTTGGGTTAATGCCTGGATCCTTAATTCAATTCCATTGACCCACAAGTCTGTTTTTATGCCAGTACCAGGCTGTTTTTATTACTGTAGCTCTGTAGTATAACTTGAAGTTGTGGATGGTGATACCTCCTGAAGATCTTTTGTTGAGCAAAATTGTTTTGCCATCCTAACTTTCTTGTTATTCCAAATGAAGTTGAGTATTGTTCTTTCAAGGTCCCTAGAATATTGTGTTGTCATTTTAATGGGAAGTGCATTGATTCTGTAGATTACTCTTGGTAGAATTACCATTTTTACTATGTTGATCCTACCTATTCAGGAACATGGGAGAGCTTTCCATTTTCTAATATTCTCTTCAATTTCTTTCTTCAGTGATTTAAAGTTTTTGTCACATAGATCTGTTACTTCTTTGGTTATAGTTACTCCAAGGTATTTAATGCTATTGGCAGCTATTATAAAGGGTGATGTTTCCCTTATTTCTTTTTCAGCCCTTTTATCTTTAGTGGGAAGGAGGGCTACTGATTTCTTTGAATTAATCTTGTATCCTTTTACATTGCTGAAGGTGTTTATCAGCTGAAAGAAGTTCCCTGGTAGAATTTTGTGGGTCACTTATGTATACAATCATATCATCTGCAAATAGATATAGTTTCACTTCTTCTTTTCCAATTTGTATCCCATTAATCTCCTTTCATTCTCTTATGGCTTTAGCTAGAACTTCAAGAAGTATATTGAATAGATAAGGGAAGAGAGGACATCCTTGTCTAGTTCCTGATTTTAGTGGGGTCGTGTGGTGGAAATGCTCTCTGTATGCTGTAAATAAAGAACTGTTTTGGCCTATGCATAGCACCGTAGAAGTGGGTGAAGAATCTGAGGGCAGGCAGGTAGGAGAAGGGTGGAGTTAGTCAGTCGCCACCCGAATCCCGAAGGAGGAACATGTAAGAGGTACAGGTGAGCCATGGGCTGTTGGCCATGTGGCAGACAGATTAATGGAAATGTGTTGAATTAAGATAAAAGAGCTAGCTACTAATGTGCTTAAGACATGAGCCAAACAGTATAAAGTATATAAGTGTTTGATTCACTTCTTTGTGGACAAAAGCTGCCGTGGTCCAGGTTACAATACTCCCAGGCCCAAACGGCCCGGGGAAACATTGTACAACAAAATTGCTTTGAGTTTTTCTCCATTAAGTTTGATGTTTGTTGGCTGTTGGCCTCTTGTATATCGCCTTTATTATATTCAGATATTTTCCCTGTATTACTGATCTCTCCAGTGTTTTTATAGTGTTTTATGAATCCAACACTTCATAAAGGAGTGTTGGATTTTGTCAAAGGCCTTTTCAGCATCTAAGGATATGATCATGTGGGTTTTTTCCTTCAGTTTGTTTATTTGATGGTTGACATTTACGTTTTTTTGCATATTGAACTATCCCTGCATTTCTGGGATGAAGTGTACTTGATCATGGTGGATGATATTTTTTATATACTGTTGTATACGATTTGTCAAAATTTTGTCGAGAATTTTAGCATCAATATTCATGAGAGAAATTGGTCTGTAATTCTTCTTCTTTGTTGAGTCTTTGAGTGGCTTTGGTATTAGGGTAATTGTGGCCTCATTAAAAGAATGTGGCAATATTCCTTCAGTTTCTACTGTATGAAACAGTTTGAGGAGTAATGGTAGTAATTCTTCTTTGAATGTCCAGTAGAATTCTGCACTGAAACCATCTGGACCTGGGCTTTTTTTAATTGGCAGGCCTTATTTTACATTCTTAATAAACAGCAATTCTACTTCATACTGTCTCATCCTGAACTCCTTTTCTGCAGTGAAAGTTAAGGCCCAGGTTTCACTTAAGTATAGATATCTAAGGTTAGAGCTAACAGAGTTAGGCTAAGTCTCCTAGTCATGTAACCATATATATTTATTATTTTATATTATAGTATTTTATCATATATCGTTATTATATTAATAAATAGGTCATATATGTATATATAATACATACATATAGGTCAGTGTATGACAAAGATACCTAAACATTGATGTTCACTAAGATTTTTTTCACAATGGCCAAGTTGTGGAATCAACCTAAGAACAGACAAAAAAATACAGAACATGCCAGATATAAAAACACTAAGGTATTATCCTTGAACCATAAAAAATGTGGGGATATGTCACTCCCAAGATATTGGGTAGGACTGGAGACCATGATAAGAGCAATGAGGAAGACTGAAGAAGACAAACAGAACATGCTTCTTTCTCAAATGCAGAATGTAGATTTTAAACAAGTTATAAAAACAGAAGGGAGAGAATTGAGGAAGAAGAAGGATACAAGTGGCAAAAGGAAGTGCGCTATAATGGACGTGTAGCTGGAGTATACTGTGTACACATATGGAAACATTGAATTAAATCTCACTATTTTATACAATGAAATTTTTAATTTAGTATTGTGGTAAAAACTTGCCCTGAGATATGTTTTAAATGGGGTTTAATTTGTGAAAATCGCTTATAAAATAGAGTCGGTTTTAAGAGAAGATGACAGGATGAGGTTGTAGCGCACCGGAGCCTTTTTAAGGAAGATTTTTTATCTCTACGCCATACGTCTGAACTCCCGGGCAGCTGGGCCGAACTGCGCACCTGGTCGGGGAACTCTCGCGAGAGAATGATGACTTCCTGTCCTGGTCCTCTCCCTTGAAGGTCTACTTCCGGAATCCTTTTCAGTTAACCACGCCCCACTCGTCTCCAGTCCTATGACGCGATTGTTCACATATATAGTTCCTGATTTCCCGCTACATCTTAGATGTTAATAAAGAATAATAGATAGCTTTACATATTTAACTCACATGTAAAATACACATTTGTTAAAGTATAGTTCAAGGTCATTCTGTATATATCAAATTAGCCATTTAAAAGAAATAATTTTATTATTATCTGGGGGTCTCTTATTTGCTTACTGACAGACACTGAGCAAATCAAATCCATGTTTTTGTTTAGTCATTCAAAAAATGGGAGACTTCTGCATGCACATTATAAATTGTACAATAACTGGCATTGTTTATGATTATAATCTACATGTCAAAAATAGATGATTCTGAGATTTAAATCTCTGAATTAGCAACTCTGTACTGATGGATGGTTCACATTCTGTGTTCCTCAATCACTAGTTAGGTGGAGCTAGTTAACCCTTGAAATACAGCTGGTATAACTGAGTGACTGAATGCTTAACTTGGCTCATTCATATCTATATTGTTACAGTAGTTAGTTATCTCCAGCCTCAGAGGAATATCTTATCCATAAAGTGTTTTGGTATTCTCATGTCCTTCCCATGGGGAACTCAAAGAGATGCTTGCCCTGGGCAGAGAGCACTGCCAAATATAACTGACCTTAGGATCCTAAGAGCTCAGCACTGCTCAGAGGAAAGCACTAACCAAGTGAGCATGGCTATCAATACGAAGTTCCTTTGGGTAGAAGATCCCTCCAATAGAACATAAGAGATATGCAGCTGCAGCTGATGGGAATAATACTGGTTCCTTTGTACCCAGTTTTTCTTACTTTCTTTTACTTATTCTAGTAGTCACTAGCTGAATGAAGTCATGGTATTCTTTGTGTGAAAGTATAAAAACCATAGAAATTTAAACCAAAAGAAGTCATGGTATTCTTTGTGTGAAAGTATAAAACCATAGAAATTTAAATCAATTAAGATAGCATCAGAACATAGTGTATTTTGAACAATGAGCAAAAGCTTATCTTCCTAGACACTATATGAAATACAGTTTGTCTGCACTTGCATATATTCACGTTCTCATTTGCTTCTGTATACCAAGCTAAATACTAGTGTTCACTGAATGCAGCCTTAATCTCACCTCCAGAGTGCGAGTCTTAATGGTGAATTGTGGTGCAGAGTACAACCCAATAGCAACAAAAAACTGCAATCAATCAGTGTCGAGGCTCAGTCCTCTAACCCAGAACTTGAGAGGTAGATTCAGGTGGATCTCTATGAGATCCAGGCAAGCCTGGCATACACACTGAGTTCGAGGCCATCCAGGGCTATATTGTGGGACTATAGACTATTGAGTCAGATCAAAATGGGTTGTCAGATCATCATCCAGTTGAGTAAGATTATAGAATACTGTAGAACTTTCTGTAAGATAGCAAAGAACAGAAGGATAAGAATTGGTAACAGTATTAAAATTCTCAAAAGAAACAGTGCGTTTATATACAATAGTGAACTTCTCCAGAAATTAAATTAAATGTGATTAGAGATTGAACTTTCATCTTCAAAATTTATAGTGTTGAAGACCTTATTCCAAATAACTCAACATGGACTATTTAGGGGTACAGCTTTTAAAAGAGTAACTTAGCTTGTGCTTTATAAAAATATCCTCTCTTGGAAAAACAATTGAATAAAAAACAATGGAGTAAAATAAGATAATACAAATGATGGTGTCTGTATAAAAAGAGTAGACTAAAAGAGGTGGTTACAGCGGGAAAAGCATGTAGGGACAAGAGGAGAAGAATGGCTATTTGCCAAGGCAGAGGGACCCAGAGAAATCTTTTTGGGAACTTTTTTCCTTCAGAGTTACATGTAACTCAGGCTGACCTCAAGCTGAGCTGGGTTCTTAGACTTCTGCCTTCCAAGCATCAGGATGACATATACATGTACCACCATCAACTTTTATAATATAAATTGGTGTGGCTCAGGCCACCCCCACCCCCATCCCCAGTCTGAGGTCCAGGGCTTTGTCATAGCAGCTCCATACAAGAATACAAATACATCTTCTCAAACCAAACTTACTCAGAAAAAGGGATGGTGGTGTCTATTCTAAAACTTCCATTGTTCTATGTTCATGTTAAAAGCAAACTTGTGTCCCAGTCTTTTTCCTATTCATTGTGAGGGGATCATTTGAACAGGAACACCAGGAGACATGGGTGTTTCTGAAGCCAATAGTAAGGAAAGAAAATTTCTCCAGGCTGTGGACGTTTCTTGTTCTAATTTTAAAACTTCCTAATGCAGAAAATAAACTTTACGAGTAGGAAAACTCCTGAATTATTTTCTCCACTATCCTTAGAAGTCTAAAGTTACACTAAAGCCACATCTACAACTTTATGTAAAAGTTGAAAGGAAATCCCCTCAAGAAGTCTTAGGTCCAAACACAGTGTCCCGATAACCGATAAAGATGACTTATTTTCAACTTTCATCAAAATAATGGTTGTTGAATTCTATCTTTGAACTTCAAGGACTTGCCAGGTATGACTTGGCCCAAAATTGCATGCATGTATGTGGTGTGAATTTATTAGTGCTGCAAAGTGAGATAAAACTGAGGGATATGTTCCCTGTAATTTAGCGATGTCTACTAAATGTGGGGCCTAATGTATCCCAGCTACATATCACATAAGGCTCTAGATGGGGAAAATCAGATGTTTTGTATATAGATAGCTACTGGGCATTTCACTACATATACAATTATTGTAATTTTCTATCTTTCTTATCTCTGAAAACCCTGTCATTTTCCTGGTCCAAACAATGAAGCTAAGATTCTCCTTGGTTTCCCCTTCAACCTTATCTTCCCTGCTCAACCCATCAGCTGTCATCACCCTACCATCTCCAGAAGATCCACCTCTTTCTACTTCAGGTCACACTTGCTGCTGACCCTGCATTCCAAATTGTTACCACCTTTGCTCTGAGCATCCCACCTACTTCTTGAACAAATCCTCTGGCTTCTATTCTTCTCCCTTTCAGCCCATTATCTGAGTAAATAAATGGGATATCTTCAAAACACTTGAAACAATACCATTCCTCTATTAAAAACTATTTAATGGTGTCTCATTTTATAGGATAAATCCAATCCACCTGTCATATTCAAAATGCTCCCATGTGAGCTACCAATTGCTTTCATCTCTCCCTCAGTTACTTGAACTACCCTTCTAGTTTATCTAGCTATCTGCTGGACTTACTCACTAACCCAAACAGTCAAGCTGTTCGGAGCTCTGTACTAAGACTTCTCTCCATCTTACCCCTCTCTCCTGCCGACTGTTTCCAGCACTGCTCATCTCACTCTTGAATTGTTTCTCTGCCTGCTTTGGGGTGGCTGATTCCCTTGATGTTCAAGGTAACAGCCTTGAACGTAGCAGTCCTAGCTGAAACCATCCTTATTCCTTCTTGCACCAGCCTTATTACACAGCAGAGCACCTGTGCAAATCCTTATTCATTTATACACTTTGTCTCCAGCTCATTAAAACAGAAGTTCTCTGAGGAGAGGCAGTTTTTTCTCTATGTATCCCCTTATTACTAGCTGATGTCCTACACTGTGAACAGAGCTAATGGTCAGTATATAGTAATTTAATCAGTATTACTGGTGAATAGGGAGTGTGGCTAGATCCCCAAGTGGGACATTTTAATTTTCTTATTGCTATCAGGATAGTAAGCAACTTAGCAACGTAAGAAATACTTTTTAAATCTTTGATTTTTTTTTTCAGAAAGCAAATAAAAATGAAGATCTGTTCAACTGGAGAAACTGTTAAGAAAATTTAGCATTTTAACAAGCTCACATCTCCCAGAGTGTCACTTACCTGTCTGCATTGACTCTGTGATAACTACCTGATCCTCACTTGGACCACATCAGCAGCCCAGGAATCAGAGCAAAGTATCACTGAAATCTTATTACTCTGAGTCCAAACTTACTTTTTCTGACTAAAAATTTCATTTCCAAAGTAGCTAACCACAAAGGCTTCAAATTCACATTAGGCATACTGGGCCCACAGCAATTACCAATCCACTATAACCTACAGGGGGCAAGATAATGTGATTCTAGGCAATAACTGTCTCTTACAGAAACTGTGCCCTGTTAGAATAGAATAGATCTTTGAATTGTCTTATAGCAGATGTATCATCTAGAAGAATTGTCAAGGCAAGGCTACAGTAGAAACTAGTCTTAAATATAGAAAATAAGGGGCGATTATAAAGAGCCATATATAAAGAGTACCCCATTTTTGCATGTAGCTGGCTGAGCATTGCCAGTGAGTTCCAAAATCAGCCAAGTGGGCAAGGTTATGTTATGCCCACACTTCATCATCCCTGGAGTCTGGCGTCCCTGTCCTGTGAAATAACAAAGAACTGAACAGTTTGACAACTACTGCTGTGGACATCAAAGCTTTTAGTATATAGCATTGCCACACTGTTCGGCACTGCCTTCTCTACTTTCTCAAGGGGAAAAATGAGTTAATCTCCTTTTAAATGGATTATAAACATTTGCCTTCTTAAATATTCTATATCGAAGATAATTTAGCTATTGTTTATTACTTAGGCACGCTGTAATCAAGTTAAGCAATTGTACTGAACCCTAAATACAGCTGGTACCATATCTTCATGGCTCCAAGGCACATTGCCCTTTTCATTTTTCTGACTCTCAGAGTTTGGCTCATTTTTTAAACTGTCACCTAGAAATGTTTGGCTTTTGTTTATGAAATGGTGCTGGAATTCCCTTCTTCCTTCACCTCTGTCATTGTTGGGAGCTGGCCATTTCATTCTCAGAACAATTAGAACTATTCCAACATCAGGAAAAATATACTTTAGCCCTTTTGGTGAATAAATATATGAACTTTGTATTTCAAACATTTGTTTTGGTTGCTCCAAGGCCTTTTATTATTAGATTAGGAGTTATATTTTAAATGATCACAGATATCAAATAAGTCACCTCCAGATCAATTTATTCAGTGTGAGAAAAGAATATAAACAAATAAACAAATGTGGCATTTCCAGGCCATGTGCAATCTGCTGATAGGCCAGTGGTCATGACCTGTGGCACTAATTGCCTTTGCTATCAGCAACAACATTAGGGAATGTCAGTTCTTTACAAGCTCACTCCTCTGTATAGTTCTCTCAGGAGAACTGTAGAAAGCCACTGCACATCGAGAGTCTGAAAACTGCATTTTCTTTGAGCCTTGAAACTTTAGAAGCTCACTAAAAGTGCATCATAAATATTAAAAAATTGAACTATCAAATGGCAATCAAAACAGATAGAAACAGTGAGCACACACAAATGAAGTTATATAAAGATTGTCAACAGAGAGCATAATAATAAGATAGCCTAAAATGATGTCATTAACTTATGGTAGAAATCCAAAACTCTCTTGACTATGGAAATAAAAAAACTCTCCATTATACTGGCTTCAGAATGATTTTATATCCAAATAGTAAGACACAGATAATACCAAGCAAAGAAATAAAATGATGTTTCTCTTTGATTAGGATATTCTTAGGTGTGACTTGCTGGTACTCATACCTCCCTACCATTATCCTATAGATAACAAAGCTGAGTAGATGAGAAAGCAAAAAATTTAAAATTCCTGTGAATAATCCAAAGGCAGTAATTTGCTGAGTTATATTCCAATTATATATCAAGAAACAAATCCATTTATATATAGCATCTTTTATCTCTTTTTATCTCTTTCTTATTCTCAAGAAAATGATATTTCACTTGTTAGTGAAGGTAGGAACAGAGGATGGTTATGTGGAACATGACCATAGCAGGATTTGAATCAATGTCAATAAACCCCAAACCCAAAACAGTAAAGCAAGGCATTCACTTGAAAGTAGAGGTATTTAAACAATGACTCCATAAGACATCAATGCTTTATAAAATTATGGCCACAGAATTGTGTGAGAATTAAGCAGCAGAGCAATAGATTCTAGAACCAAGGAGCCCTAATTCAAGTCTTCAGACCTATATCAATCCTGTGAACATGGGAGGTATAATACTGTTATTAAACCTCCCCCTGCCTCAGCTGCCCTTCATCTGGTTATTATAAAAACTCAAGTGATATACTTCTAGTCTTTTTTTTACTATATAAAAGACACATTTGTATTGAAATTTCTTTAAAAAGATATAGCATTGAGGCTATCTTAAAGGGAGAAACTTGATAAACACGTCCAAATTTAACAATAGTTGCAGTTAGTTTGTTTTTATGTAAGAAAATAACTGTTCTCTTTTCTCTAAAATACATGGAACATAAAAAATAAAATCTAAGGCACCTCAAGCCAGGTTAGGTTCAGCTACAGATGAAGAAAGCACAGTAGGTCACAGCTAATGCCCATGGATGAGAAGTGCTATATTTCAAGTATTTAGAACAATTCCAGGGAAATCGCAAGTGAAGTATAAGGGTTGCCTAACAAACATAAAAGAAAGAGAACCAATAAGATGAATTTGGGTCAATGTTCCCCTAGTAAGAAAAACCAGAAAACTTCACTGACTTAAAACCTGGGAAGAACAGATAAAACTCCATTTTCAGTTTTCTCTATGTATTTCCTAACCCTACCTATAACAGACCACAGTAAATACAATTCTTTGGATGGTGGCGTAAATTTGACTCACAACATCCTGCCTTGTTTGCAGCTGCCTAGAAAGATGGCAGATTCTCACCAGCGAAGTGACCTTAAAGATGTGGCTGGCTGAGCACAAAGCACTTGATAATGACAGAAACCGTTCAGCTGTGCTGAGGATGTAACCAGGGTAAGAAGTCACTGCTACAAAAAGCAGTGACTTGAGAAATCACTGTTGCCACGAGATCAGCAAGCCTATGGGGGGCTGGCAACTCTAAAAGCTAATGTTCTCCCTGCTTCTCCCATCAGTCTCTTCTTTATTGCCTTCCATATACTAAGTCAATTAATTTATTGATATGGTCTTGCTTTTTATTCACATCAGTATTTCTTAGCATTAGCTTCTTGGAGCACCTATATCAAGTTCATGTATGCATTTAATGTTTCAGGTCCGAAGGTTCTTTCAAGTTTACATAAAACCTCTAATGATGAAGCCTGGAGGTGTGGAAAAAGAAACCGAAAATATGTTATATTAAACAATCATTTTTATACAAGAAGACTTTAGATACCACTGAAAACATTCTGGATTGGATGACTGTTACTGTGCAGTGGGTGATCCTAAGAGCATTGCCAGCCTCTATGCACTAGTCACTCTGGATGTCTTGTGGGACATTAGTATACTTCACTGAAGACTATCAAGCTTTCTGCCTTCCAATCTGAATGGGATAATGTATATAATCAACTGCTTAGTAAAACATTGGGTTTCAGTTGCTACCTATGGGCCTCCTTATTGAGATGTTTTTGAGAAGTACTCCATACGCAGTCTCACAATTATGTATCTAATCATTTCCATGACATTAAACTCAAGTTGCTAAGTGAAGGATTCTAATCTGAAGACTTATGGAGGTTGTGTTCTGACCTACTTGTTGCTAGTTTCTCTAACATTAAAACCATGTAAAGGAGATGTTAAAAGAAGCAAGTTCCTTCCTATAGATATAATATGTGATGCTTAGAAAATAATCATGTGATAGAATTCATCATCTCACATTTGGTGGTTTTAAAAATAGTGTACATTTAACTATAACTCAGAGGGGAAATGTTGTTTTATACAGGAAAATGTATTTATGTATTTATAGATTTAACAGGAAGTGATAATCTTTTTACTACAGCTATTAGTTTTGTACATTAATTATGACAGCCAGTGAGCCCTGTGCTTCAAGTAGATTGTTTTAATTAATTCTCTTAGCCACATGCTATTAACACTATTCTTATTTCTTAAGGAGAATAATGTTTTAATGAAAAAGACTACTTTATTCATGGTCATATAAGTTCTTTACTGTTGTGTGAAGTAGCTTTGAAATATCTTTAGTAAATATCAGAAATAATGATTCTTTTATAGCTTATTTTATGAAAGTAAGACCACATAGGAAAATTAGGAAGAAACAAGACCACTCTCACCCATGAACATGAATTAAAAACCAAAACAAACAAAACAAAAACAACCTAATGGCCAAAAGTTCTATAAAGTATGAAGATAACATTACATTATAATTTAAAAGAGCCCCTTCCAGGAATTTTAAAACTGACACAATGTCAGATATTATATTTATGTGCTCATATGAGTGAAATAAAATATAAACATTATATGGTTATGTCAATAGATGTAAAAAAATCTGAATACATTTTTTTTTAAATCAGAAATCAAAAATCCAACCTGGGCAGCATAGAAGAGCTAGCTCCATTTCTTGTTGGGGCAATGTGAGAGAGGTATCCCTTGTGGCGTGGCCACCAGAGGGCTGACAGCTACCAACGGCCTAGATTCAGGGCCTAGAGTTGGCTCATCTCAACATCTACCCCATCTATGAGCTACTAGAACATATGAAAGGGCCAGTCTTAGTTCCATTTCTTGCTGGGGCAATGTGAGAGAGGTATCCCTTGTGGCCTGGCCACCAGAGGGCTGGCAGCTACCAACGGCCTAGATTCAGGGCCTAGAGTTGGCTCATCTCAACATCTACCCCATCTATGAGCTACTAGAACATATGAAAGGGCCAGTCCTGTGGAAATGTAGCTGCAGGATCTCCATGACTGAGGGCAACAACCTGATATCCAAAAATTGTCTTGCTGAGGGTCCAGTATTGATGGTGTAGCAGAAGCCAGGGACGGTGAACCAGACAAATGACTTATTGCAAGTAAAGCTCTTTGGGCAACAGGCAGACTGCATAACATACTGCAGTGTCCAATGCCACTAAGATGAATGAAAATGTGATGGGTAGGCAGGAAAGACAGAGGAGCACAATGGTATATGCAGTGTAACTGGAGAAACAGGTCATGCCTGGAGGGGTCAGAAAGATGCTTTGTTGTGTTTTTTAATTTTTAATTTTCTCTTGTGAGGGAAGGTTACAAGGGTGAAGGGCAGATATGGGAGGATTGGAAAATGAGTGGGATTTCTGTGCATAATGTGAAATTCCTAAGGAATTCCCCAACCATGCACTATTTCTAATTCTTTTTAACACTGTGATGTATTGAGATAGCTAAGGAACACTACAATCATCCACAGACTATACAATTAGAGAAACAAAGATCCAAAATGAACCCAAAGACAAAGAAAATATTCAAAATTTTAAGGTGACTACCTTCTTTGTGTGGATGGAATGGGGTCTAGTAGGTAATGGGTATGGTATGTAGGCATGTGGGTGGGTCATAAGTGTGTGAAAAGGTCACAGGTTTACATCAAGGGTCTACCTCCCTTATTCTCTTTATATACCAAGGCAGATTCTTTTTATATACTGAGGCAGAGTCTCTGGCTGAATCCAGAGCTAACATACTCACACCTAGATAACCAGCATGCTCTGAGGATCACCTATCTCTGCCTGTTTAGTGCTGAAGTTAGAGCATGCTGCCACACTAGTCCAGCATCTACTCTGGAGCTGGGGATCCTAACTCTGCTCCTCATGTTATGAGCTAAGAGCTTTATCCACTGAACATTGAACATTTCTCTAGCCCCTAAAGGTAAATAGATCGATGTACAAAAAGGAAAAAAAAGTATTTTTGTATCCCAGGAGTAAAAGATCACAAAAGATATTTAAACCACACATTTTAAGTAGCAACAACAATGACTATGAAAACACAAATATGTTTACTAGAAGGTTACAGAGGCTTTTATTTTGTATTTTAACATCCTGAAGAGAAAGCTAATAATACTTCTCAATGCTTAGTCCATAAGTTAGCATCAGTGCATTCACTTTCTCTTCCATTTCTGCTCTACTTTATTGGTGTCTGCAAATTCCTTTGAAAAATGTCTTTTTTTTGATGGGTGAACCAAGCAGGATTTCTCTATGTAGCCCTGGCTGTCCTGGAACTCAAATCTGTTACCAAGTTGGCTTTGAACTCAAGAGATTTACCTGCCTCTGCCTCCGGAGTGCTGGAATTAAAGGTGTGCACCACCACCGTCTAGCTTGAAATTCATCTTTTAAAAAAGAGAAGAGTGATGACTTGTGGTGTGTGTGTGTGTGTGTGTGTGTGTGTGTGTGTGTGATAGAATAAATACACTAAAGGCATGTCAAATGTCAATTGTGGAATGCAAAATATAGGTTGTGTATGTTGTTACCCTGTGTTATTTTACTTTTCTGGATGTTTGAAATTTTCATAATAGAAATTTAAACCAATAAATAAATAAATAAAAAGGAAATCCCTCAGTATATTTAGTGTGTTTGAACCTATGTTTAAGCTCTCATGAAGTATAGGCTATTATTTTATATGCAGCTAAATTAACTAATATAAATTATTATATACTTTTTTATGTTTTCAGTTATTAGTATGTTTTAAACTCTATCCATTTCAGGAAAAATCTATAATTCTTACTGAAAGACATTTATAGACCCTAAGTAAGTATATAGTTTTCAAGCATACAAAGACATACCATGAAGATGTCAGTTATCCTTAATGTACAAATTCAATACAATGGAATAAAACCAATGTATGTTCTTCATAAGTCATCTCTAAGAATTTTGTTTTTGTTTCTGCTTTTTATTAATTTTTAAAATTTATTTTATATAACAACCAGTTTTTTCTCCTTCATCTCATCCCATTCCCTTCCTTTCCCTCATTTCCTCCGCCCGCCTTCTTTCTACCACCCCCCATCCACTCCTCAGACAAAGTAAGGCCCTATATCAAGACATCTCTTTCATTGCACTCCATCACTGTCCCTCTCCCAACTCAGCCATCCTCTGCTCCCATCCCCACAATGCATACTCCACCACACAGTTTTCCCAGGAGATGTTATCAATTTCTCCTTCCTAGGGTGATTCATGTGTGTCCCTCTCAATGTTCACTTTGTTACCTAGCTTCTCTGGGGCTTTGAGTAGTAGCCTGGTTATCATTTGCTTTATCAATATCCACTTATGCATTAGTACATACCATGGTGATCTATCTGGGAATGGGTTACCTCACTGAGGATATTTTTTTTCTAGTTCTATCCATTTGCCTACAAATTTCATGATATTTTCCCATGGAGTAATACTCCATTGTGTAAATGTGCCACATGTACTTTATCAGTTCTTGGTTGAGAGGCATCAAGGTTGTTTCCAGGTTCTGGTTGTTATAAATAATGCTGCTATGCGGCAAACCACAACCACCGAACAGCTTGCGATCAGAAACACCCTGAACTGACCCTTCAAACCCCAGTCCAACTAAAGGAACACCTGACTCACTCTTGAGGGAGGGGGGAAAGAACTGGATTTGGCCAGAAGTGGAGACTGATCTAAGCATTATTGGGTCAGTGGGACCATAGGACTGTCTGCTCCCTGCCCAGGGAGGGGATGGGCAGTTGCAGAGAAGAAAAATGACCAGATGTGTTGGGAGGGGGAAGAGACCTTGAATAAGGA
>PVIH01026953.1:0-17834 GCA_004025045.1 Sigmodon hispidus | reverse complement strand
ATACTCAAGAACCTAAGTTGTATACAGAGATGAAAATGTTGATATTCTTGATGTGTTCTGGTTGGCTGTTAAGCTTTCAAGATCTGCAGTGAATGTTAGGACTATAGTGACCTATTCCTCCCAACCCAGGCTGAGCAAAGCCAGGGAAACAAAGCCTGAACTCACTGTCAGCCAGAAATCATTATGGTTGATTACAATCATCACCTTGTTTTCAGTGACAATATTCATTAAGATGTTGGGGCAGCTGCTTGTATTAGCAGATGTAGGCTGTGAATGAGGCACAAGTAAAAGCAATTTCATCAAATGGCTCTGGAGTCTTAATTGACAGCCTGGGTTGAGAACTGTTTAGGAAAGTTAATACTTAGGCTGCCTTTTGTATCTGAATTATTAACGAAATGGACTGAATTAACATGAAAGAGCAGACTAGCAATATATCTGAGCCAATGGCCAATCTTCATATATTAATACAACCTTTCTATGTGTTACTTTGAGATTACAGATCTAGATCTTGGGCCGAGTCTGAACCAGAAATTTCTTAATACAAGTGGTACACTGACATTGGTCACATACACTCACATAAATCCAGAGAAAGATTAAAAAGAATTCTAGAGCACAGAATCAAACCAAAAACAGGTCCTGAGTTGTGTCTCTCATGTGAACTATGGTACACACTTGCCCCGGAATTGTGTGAGATTTTGAGCTCCAAAATGGCAGGCTTTTGGAATGCAGCTACTACAGAAGGCTAGTTCTTGAAGTCTCACAGGAGCCTTAATGTAAACAACAAGCTGCATATGATGGTTTTACTTTTGGTTTATATAGACAATTGGGGAACAGAGTCAAAGACTGCTGCTGAACTGAGCTAATGCTTTTGAGGTGTGAATGTACCTCTTTAGGATACATGCCCAATAGTGGTATTGCTGGATCTTTGAGGGGATTGATTCCCAGCTTTCTGAGAAACTGCCATACTCCATTCCAAAGTTGCTGATGAAGCTTACACTCCCACCTACAAAGGAGGAGTGTTCCCCTTGCTCAACATCCTCTCCAGGATAATTTGTCATCTATGTGTTTAATCTTAGCCATTCTGACATGTGTAAGTGTTATCACAAGTTTGTTTAGACTTGCCTTTCTCTGATGGCTAAAAATGTTGAGCCCTTTTTCATGTGCCTTTCAACCATTTTTAATTCTTCTGCTTAGAATTCCCTTTTTAGTTCTGAACTTCATTTTTTAAATGGGTTTTTAAGGGATTGAGGCTCCAGTTTCTTGAGTGCTCTATATATTTTTGAGCTTTTCCTCTGTCACTTGTAGCATTGATAAAAATCTTTTCCCATTCCTAAGGCTGTCGTTGTGTTCTTGGCCTCGGAAAACTAATCTATTTCAGGAAGTCTCACTGATTGATTGTTGTTCTTAGTGTCTGTGGTACTGGTATTATATTAAAAAAAATGGTCACCAGTGCCAATGTGTTGGAGGGCATTTCCCACTTTTTTTTTCTATCAAGTTCAGTGTGGCTTGGTTTATGTTGAGGTCTTTGATCCACTTAGATTTAAGTTCTGTGTAACATGATAGGTTGTGATCTATTTTCAATTTTCTATGCAATACCATTCAGTTATGTGAACTCCATTTGTTGGAAATACTAAATTTCTTCCATTGAATACTTTTGGCCTCATTGTCAAAAATCAAATGTTCATAGGTGTGTGGGTTAATGTCTGAGGCTTCAATTCGATTCCAGTAATCCACAAGTCTGTTTTTATTCCAGTACCAGCTGTTTTTATTACTGTATTTCTATAGTATAATTTGAAGGATAGTTATGCCTGAGGTTATTTTGTTGAGCAAAAATGTTCTGGAAATCACGGCTTTCCTGTTATTCCTAATGAAACTGAGTATTATTCTTTCAAGTTCTGTAAAAAATGGTGTTGAGATTTTGATGAGAATTACATTGAATCTGTATGATGCTATTGGTTAGAGTGTCAGTTTTACCATGCTGATACTACCTATCCAGGAATATGAGAGACCCTTCCATTTTCTTATATCTGCTCCATTTTTTTTCTTCAGAGATTTAAATTCTTTTTTTCAAAAAGATCTGTTAATTCTTTGGTGGTAGTTACACCAAGATTATCATACATGCAAATACATCTATTTGCATGTATTATAAAGGGTGATATCCAGCTTATTTAATTTTCAGCCCTTTTATATTTAGTATATAAGAGGGCTACTGATTTATTTAAGGTAATCGTGTAAGCTATTACGTTGCTGAAGTGTTTATCAGCTGTAGAATTTCCATGGTAGAGTTTTGTGGGTCACAATACAATATACAATCATATCATGTGCAAATGGAGGTAGTTTGACTTCTTCTTCTCCAATTTGTATTGCTTTATCTCCTTGTGTTCTGTAATTGCTTTAGCTAAAATTGCAGGAACTATATTGAAGAGATAAGTTGAGAGGGGACGATTGTATAGTTCCTGATTTTAGTGGGATTGTTTGAGTTTTTCTCCATTTAGTTTGATTTTTGCCATCAATTTTTGTTAATTGCCTTTATTACATTCAGATATTTTCCGTTTAATCCTGATATCTCCAGGGTTTTTTTCATAAATGAGTGTTAGATTTTGTCAAAGGCTTTTCAGCATCCAAGGAAAATGTTCATGTGGGTCTTTTCCTTCAATTTGTTTCTACGATGGGTGAAATATATTGTTTTTCATATGTTGAACCATTCCTGGCTTTGTGGGATGAAGTCTCCTTGATCATGCTGAATAACTTTTTTTTCTCTGAGATTCATGGAGACAATAATAACACTTCACTCCAGAATTTTTCTAACTCAGCTGAATTTATAGGGAGCCTATGACTAACCATGAGGTACTTCAGAGCTTCAACCTGGGAGTCCTTACATCAAGAGGAAATATTGTGCATTGCCACACAGTGAGGCAAACAATAAGTAAAGCAAAAGTATGTGTCAACCACAAATATCTTGTTCTTCATGGGGGTACTTCTGTGGGTCATTATGCAGCAGTCATATACTCACATTGTTATCTCTACTCAGTTTTGACTGTTTGGAATCATACCTGAGTGTTATTTCTTGAATTGTCAACTATTATGTGGAAGTGCCTAATGAAACTGACTAAGGATTTATGTGCCTTTCTAATACTTTATACAGATGTACATAGACAAATTCTGAAAAGAAAACAGAGTGGCCTCTCAGTGACATCAAAGTGAACATACAACATAGAGGTGCCAACTTTCCAATTCACCATGTCAGTGTGACTTCACACTGAGTGAAGAAAGGGGTAGCAGGACTGGTGGCCAGAGTGAAAGAGACACTCACTCACAGTGAATACAGTGGTGACAACAGGCCAAATAAAAGACCAAATAATAACTGCAGCAATAAAAAGGACAATACTAACCCAGACATACTCTAAAGCCATGGAAAGGCACATTTGGCTCGTGTGAGATGTTGTTTTGGTCCCTGCCAGTTTTCCATGAAGGACTGAACAAGAAGGTGCTAGATACAATGACTTGTACTCTGAAAAAAAAGTTAAAACAAGTTAGCTCAATTTCTTCTAACAACCCAGGAAGCAGAGATTGCTTTGCTGGCATCTACTGCAGTGGCATGGCTGACTCTCACTGGTCCAGGTCATCACACCTAATTACTCCACTTCTGTTGCCAAGGCCCCAGTCAGACCCCAGGCTGGCTTATGAGAAAGTCATTACCTGAGGGGGTCTCTTGACTTATGAATAAGTGGTATGAACACATATTTTAAGGAACAATTTGAAAATGGCTTGAACTCACTGAGGCCAGGCTGGCCATTATCTTTTAGAAGCCTCCTGGGCCTAGACATACCACAAGCATTCATCTGGGATTTTATCATATCCATTCTGAGAGGTGTAGAATGGTTTCTCAGATTTATTTTGATGTGCCTTTTCCTTTTTACTAAGAATGTTGAGCAATTCTTTAAATTCTTTTGGTCATTTTATATTCTGCTGTTGATAGTTCTCTGTTTAGTTCTGAAGCCCATTTCTTAATTTATTTGTTTGCTTATGAATTCTTTATATATTTTGGAGATTAGCTGCCTGTCAGATGTGGGGTTACTGAAGATCTTTTCTCATTCTCCGGGCTGCTGTTTTGTCCTATTGACAGTATTCTTTGCCTTACAAAAGCTTCTCAGTTGCAGAAGGTACTCCTTAGTAATTGTTGTTCCCAGTGTCAGTGCTACTGTTGCATTCAGGAGGTGATGTCATGTACCAATGCACATAGAGCTACGTTCTACTTTCTCTTCTATTGTTTTCATTATAAATGGAATTCTGTTGAGTTTTTAGTCCACTTGGACTTAAATTTTGTCAGTTGTATTAATCTGCTTGCAATTCTTTGCACATCAGCATCCAGCTATGTCTAAACCATTTGTTGAAGATGCATTTTAATTTTCTTTGTACAGTTTTGACTTCTTTACTTTTTAATTTTTTTTGGAAGTCAATATCAAACTTTATATAAAAAACAAAACATTCAGAATAGTTAAAAATCTCATACAGTTATAAAATTTCCCTTTTCTCTGAAATACTTGCAACATAAAAATAAAATCTAAAGAACCTCATGCCAGGATAGGCTCACCTAGAAATGAAGAAAGCACATAAGTTCACAGCTAATGTCCACAGGTGCACTATGGCCACCAAAGATTTTTTTCTAAGCAACCCTCCTACAGTCATCCAGAAGTTTTGTTTTGCTATTTTGTTTTTGTTGATATTTTTGTTGTGTGTGTGTATTTTAAATCACTTTATTAACCTATCATCTTTCAATTAAAAAGGGATGTTTTTGCTTAAAGTCCACTAATGAGTGAGTGCATCCCCTGTTTATGCTTCTGGGTTATGAGACCTCACCCAGGAAGATATTTTCCAAATCCATCCATTTGCCTGTGAATTTTGGGATATCAGTGTTTCTTTCTGCTGAGTAGTACTCAATTGTGTAGATGTAGCACAGTTTGTTAATCCATTCCTCAGTTGAGGGGCCTCTAGGTTGTTTCCAGGTTCTTGCTATTAGGAATAATGCTGCTATGAACATAGTTGAGCTAATGCAATTGGGATAAGATTATGCATCTTTTGTACACATACCCAATTGTGTATTGGTGGATCTTTAAAGAGATTGATTTTCAGTTTTCTGAGGAACCACCATACTGCTTTCCAAAGTGGCTGTATAAGTATACACTCCCACCAACAAGTGTTCCCCTTGCTCCACATCTTAACCAGCATAGGCTGTCATCTGTCTTTTTGATCTTAGCCATCTGACAGGCATAAGGTGTTATCTCAAAATTGTTCTGATTTACATTTCTCTGATGTCTAAAGATTTTGAACAATTTGTAAATTGCCTTTCAGACAATAGTAAGTCTTTTGTTGAGAATTTCCATTTTAGCTCTGAACCCCATTTTTTAAAATTGAAATATTTGGGGTTTTGCCTCTAGAGACTTAAGATTTCTGTATAGTTTAAGGATCAGTGTAAGGATTTCTGGCATGTAGCAGCCATGTGGTAAATGGACTAGTCTCATAACCCAACTTGGTGCAGGATGAGATAAGAATTTCTGGCTTGTAGGGGCCACATGGATAATCCAACAAGCTACCTTCAGAATATGCTGTCTATAAAGAGCATCTATGTAAATGTGTGCACAAACATTCTCTTAAAAAGAGCTGCCACATTGGGGCTGGAGAGATGGCTCAGTGGTTAAGAGCACCGTCTGCTATTCCAGAGGACCCGGGTTCGATTTCCAGCACCCACATGGCAGCTAACAACTGTCTGTAGTTTCAGTTCCAGGCAAACACCAAGGCAAGTAAATCAAGTTAAAAAAAATAAAAAAAAAAAGAGCTGACACATGAAAGTGTGTCTCTCCCTTCTGCTTCTCTCCCTCATATCTGCTTGGCAACTCCTCTGGAAAACACAAGTGTGGTGTCTGGTATTGTATGTGTAATTTCACACATAAAACCATCAATCAGTCCTTTTTTAGATGTAGGTTTGATGAACATCTTTTCCCACTCTGTAGGCTGTTGTTTTGTTTTATTGACTGTGTCCTTGCCTCCCAGAAGGGTCTCAGTTTCAGGAGGTCCCATTTATTAATTTTTGTTCTTAATGTCAGTGCTACTGGTGTTATATGTAAGAAGTGTTCACCTTTGCAAATACATGGAACAGTATTTACCACTTTCTTTTCTATCAAGCTCACTGTAGCTGGGCTTATGTTGATGACTTTGATCCATTTGCATTTTAGATTTTTGCAAGTCGACTTTTGCATTCTTCTATATACCATCCAGTCTTGCTAGACGCATTTATTGAAATACTTTTCATTTTTCTGTTGTATATTTTTTATCTCATTTTCAACAGTCAGGTGTTCCTTAGTGTGTAGATTAAGGTTGGAGACTTTGATTTGATTCCATTAATCCATAAGTCAGTTTTTATGCAAGCACCAGGCTGTTTTTATTACTGTTGTTCTACAGTATAGGTTGAAGTTGGGGATGATGATGACTCCTGCAATTCTTTTATTGTGATTAGTTTGTCATTTCTGGTTTTTCCCCTTTTCTACATGAAATTGAGTATTGTTCTTTCCACGTCCAAAAAATATTGTGTTGGGATTTTGATGGGCAGTGCATTGAATCTGTGGATTGCTTTTGGTAGAATTGCCATTTTTACCATGTTGATCCTACCTATCCAGGAACATGGGCGAGATTTACATTTTCTGATATCCTCTTCAATTTCTTTCTTTAGTGATTTAAAATTTTTGTCAAATAGGTCTGTTACTACAAATAGATATTTATTTCAAGATATTTAATGCTATTTGTAAATATTATAAAGGGTGATGTTTCCATTATTTCTTTTTAAACAACTGAGAATCCATCACACACACTTTTAATCCCAGCAAAAGGAAAGGTGGGAGTGGTGATTTACACCTTTTATTCCACAACTGCAGAGACAGTACAACTTCTTCTGTTTCTGTGAGTTCAAGGCTACATACTTTTAATCCTGTCCTGGCTGGGATAGAGGATATAAGGGATTGTAGAAATGCAGGGTAATCGAAGCAACTGGGAGAAGTGACTAGGAGAAGCCACTGGTAGAAGTGACAGGCAGAACTGACCAGGAGCAAGGCTGAGTAAGTTGCAAGACAGCTAGGTAAGAATTGTCTGTGGTGCTTACTCTCTGATATTTCAGCCTTCTCCTGATATTTGACTCTGAGTCTCATTTCTACTATTACATTTGGTACTCAACTCTGGAACATGAATTTCATCCCCCAAAAAAGCTTCTTACTGGCCAGAACAACATATGACCAGAGAAGTAATTATTGGCTGGTTAGACTATTGAGTTAGCCTCCAGCTTTTGGCAGACCTGGGCCACACATGTTTCCATTTCACTTTTGTCTGTGTAAGTTTTTTCACACAGTGGCCTCTTTCTGCTGGTGGATTGCATGTTCTTACTCTTTCTGAACCCATCCTTGGGCTGCTATCACACTAAGTAGCTGCCTTACTTCACAACTATTTGAATTGACTCTAACAACTAAATTGGTGAGTACAACATTTTTTTAAAAAAAATGGGGGGAAATTGTTTAAGGCAATGGAAGGTGCTTGGTCTTTTTGTGATCTTTGTCTAAATGATTTGATATTGGAACCAGTAAAGGGAATAATAAATAAAGTAGATGATATTACTATCATCCTGTTTATTATGAATATTTTTATTTGACACTTGTTTAATCATTAAAGAAGTCAATTAATGTGAATGCTAAAGATGAAGTATTTAAGATGTCTATGAAAATGGAGCTCAAAGATATTCAAACACAGAGGGGTATAAAGAAGAGACCTCAGCAATATCAAGTAAAGATACAGAGAAACAGGCTAAGTTTATTACACAGCCAACACTAATATACTCAGTAACCATTAAATGATCAAAAGACAATAGAGATATTAGAAAAGTTAAGTGGGCTCAGGTAGATGTTGTAGTAAGTTTCCCCAGGCCCATTGGGCCAGGATGTTTGGACCTGGTTTGTGTCGGCTTTTGTCCCCCAAATAAATGAATCAGATACTTATATACTTTATACTGTTTGGCCCATATCTCAAGCACATTACTAGCTATCTCTTTCATCTTAAGTCAACCCATTTCTACTAATCTGTCTGCCACATGGCTCCGCCCACAGCTCACCTGTGTTCCTTAAATGATTCTTTTTCCAGGGTTGGATGGAGACTGACTAACTCCACCCTTCTACTACCTGCCTGTCCACTAATTCTCCACTCACTTCTACAGTGCTCTACATAGGCCAAACCAGTTACTTTATTTACATCATACAGAGAACATTTCCACCACAGGCAGATATGCTAGAACTAAAAAGGTTAAAAGATACAATTGTGACATGTGGGATGCATTCACTATTTGTAAAAGAAATGTTGAATTCCTGGTCTTGTTGTAATTGGATCACCTCTAGGGACTGGTAAGATATGGTTACTGCTGTTTTGGAACCAGGGCCATTTTACAGTTGAAAATATGGAAGAAGGAGGAGGCTAAAATAATAGAACGAAGAAGAAGATCCAGGGGCATAGAAGTCTCCCAAGATCAACTTCTTGGGAAGGAGAATATTCTGATATTGAAACACAATCCCTATGCAATTCATGCACTCTTGATTTATGCTGCATGGCATCACTAAATGCTTGGGATCAAATAGAAGAAGTAGGAAAGATAACCAACTCATTCACAAAAATAATATAAAACCCAAAGGAAATTTTAACAGATTTTTTTTTTGTCAAAGATTATCTTTTGCAGTAAATAGGATAGTACCAGATTCAGAAGCAAGTCAAATAATAATAAAATCTCTGGCATTTGAGAAACTAATACACACTGTAAAAACTCATACAACTACTCAAAGCAAGGTCAGCACCATTAGGGGATTTTATTCATGAAACAATTAATGTAGATTCTTATGAAGGTAATGATAATTGGGTAGGAGAGGTCATTTCTAGAGATATAAAAAAGGCAAAAATTTAAATGCTATAATTGTGGAAGGGAAGACCACATACAAAGAAATTGTAATCAATTTGTAAGGAATAATCACAAGAGAAGACCACTCCCTCCTGGAGTATGAAGGAATTGTGGAAAAGGTAGATACTAGACTAATTAATGTTGGTCAACAATGGAGAGACAAGGTAACCTTCTGCCTTGAGGAGATGCCCAAAGGGGCTTTCAGAAGCCCTGATATCCAATACAGTGCAATCTTACCCTGCTAGAGCAGAGGATGCACCTCCCTAGAACAATTAAAGAAATTAAAACCTATTTTTTTAAAAATCAAACTACACTAAAGAATAGAAAATCTATAGAAAATGAACAAAACTCTGGAAAAATTGTAAAAAATAATTGTAGCAAATGTCTATTAATGAACAAAGGCCAAAATTCAAATAAATGATGTTATTATAGAAGGTGTATAGGACACAGGGATGTTTCAATAATTTCACCAGATTTATGACATCCAAGTTGGACCCTTCTGGAGGTAAATGTTGAGTTTTTGAGGATTGGGTCTTTATTCCAAGTAAAACAAAGTGCAAAATGGCTTAAGGGTATAGGACCAGAAAGACAAAGAAGAATATTAAAGCCATATGTGGCTAACATTGCTATAAATTTTTGGGGATAACATTTATGATGACAATAGAACTCAAAGATTAACATTTCTCCAAGTACAGAAATAAATCACAAACTAACACATATTTCTGGGAGAAATATTAAAAAGTATTATGAGAAACAGTCACAAACTATCCAAGCTTTAGGAAAACAAGGCACAAGAGCTGTTGATCTAACAATGACACTTATAGCCCTTCCTATAAATGGCTAACAGATAAGCCTATGTGGATTAATCAATGGCCATTAACAAAAGAGAAATTGCAGGCCTTAGAGCAGCTGGTGCAGGAGCAGTTAAATTCTCAGCATATAGAAGAATCATCAAGCCCTTGGAACTCTGCAGTATTTGTCATTAAAAAGAAATCTGGAAAGTGGAGGATGGCGACAGATTTAAGAACAATAAACAAGGTGATTCAGCCAATGAGTTCTCTACAGTCTGGAATTCCTTTACCTTCTCTTTTACCAAAAGAATTGCTCATTATAGCTATCGATTTAAAAGAATATATATATATATATATATATATATATATATATATATACATATATAATTTGAAAACAGCAAGAGGATTTATTTTGTCTGTACAGGCAGGCTTCAATCCCCCGTTTTCTTTTGGGCACAGTCTCAATCATGAGACTCTGTTATGGAAGATGTCTATCTAGAAGATGGTCTTGTGCCCCACTTCTGCAAGCCCAAACTGATCTGCAAGATCTCAAAGGAGCAGCTGAGACCGGACTTGCAAAGCCAACTCTAGGCTGTAAGGACCTTTGGCCTCCACAAAAAGATTTGTCTCCTATGCCAGGTTTCCTTTAAGTTAGCATTTCAACCTGTTATGGGAATAACGGGTGTAGTTTCTCTTTATTACTGATTCAAGCTGACATTGGGGCATTTTTGTTAGTGCCCCAAAAAGTTGAAAAGCAAGTAAAGGAACTAGGCTCCAGGGCTTCTGTTAGGAGCACATAGCTGTCTGATTCAGTAGCCAAGAGACAGGAAACAACCCACATCAGTGGAACTGGTTCACAGGCTTCCAGCCAGTCCAGAGCTCCTAGTCAAGTGGAAATCTCTTGAGATACGTAAAAACTGAAAACAGAAGTTAGAATTTAAATCTTGGCCCAGTCTTAGTAATTTGGGAAGGGCAGGAGTCCCCAAGCCAGAAGAGAAATGTATCATCCTTAGGAACAGACAGGTGGGAAAATCTTAGGGTGTACTTATCTGGAAGTACCAAAGGGTACAAATCAAGAGGGATAGAATAAAGACTTAAAAGATTTTCAGAGATTACTAGGAGACATTGCCAATTTATGACCCACTATTGCAATAAAAAATGATAAACTGGATAATTTATTTAAGACCTTAGTGGTGACAAGGACTTAAATACTCCAAGAGAATTGTCTCCTGAAGCTGAGAGAGAATTGGTTTGGTAGAAATAAAATTACATGATGCACATGTGGATTGTGTGGATCCAGACCTTAATTGCATTCTAGTTATCTTGCCTTCTAAACATTTCCCTATGGGAATTTTAATGCAAAGGGAAAATGATATATTGGAATGGATATTTCTACCACATAGTCTGAGTAAAAAATTAAAGACATATGTGGAAAAGATTTCTGAATTGATTTTAAAAAGGAAATTAAGATTTTGTCAGTTAACAGTAATGGACCCAGCAGAAATTGTTGTCCACTTAAGTAATGAAGCAATTGACCAACTATAGGTAGAAAGTGAACCTTGGTAAAGAGCCTGAAGTAATTTTTTGGGAGACATTAATAACCTCAAAGCAAAAGAGCTGAATTTTTAAAGCAAACAAATTGGATTCTTCTTCATGTTGTGTGAGATAAAACAATTACTGAAGTCCCTACATTTCCTACCAATGCAAATAAATCAGGAAAACAGGTTACAAATTAGAACATATAGTAAAGTGACTCAAAGCCCTTATAATTCTGTTCAAAAGTCAGAATTATATGCTATTGTGATGGTATTAATGGATTTACCCAAGATCTCAACATAGACACTGACTCTCAGTGTGCAGAGCCATTTTTTTACATTGAAATTGCTAATTTTATTAATGATGAGTCAGGAGTAACTTTATTATTTATTCATTTACAAGAAATAATAAAGAATAGGGATCCTCCTTTCTATATAACACACATGTAATCCGATACAGGTCTGCCAGGTCCTTTAATACCAGGTAATGATGAAATTGATAAATTATTAATAGGAAATGTGCTAGAGACTTCAGAGTTTCATAAAAAAAATCATGTCAATAGTAACGGATTAAAAAAGATTTCTCTGTCACTTTTCATCAAGCCAAAGAAATTGTAAAAAGATGTCCCACTTGTTTCTTTTATAACCAAAAGGTATGGGTACCATCAAAATTAATAAAGAATCTATTTGAACCTGAAAAACTTTAGAAAAATAAGAATTGATGACTCATCTACCCATACTATAATTATTACAAGTTGTAAAAAAAGACAAAGGGTTGGGGCAGGTTTTTGTTTGTATCTTTACAGAAAACCAGAAATACCCATCTTTAGGATGTTAAAAGACCTTGGGCATCTAGACATATACAACAGAAGGGGGATTATCCAGAAAATTTCAGAAGCAAAAGAATATTGCATCTATTTGTACTAATATTCTCTATGTGGTAAAAATCTTTCTTTATAACCACTATCTTTAATTGCAAGGTAAGTTGAAATCCAAGTTAAATTATAAATTAAAGCTGGCTTTGGTGTTGGGGTGTTGCTCTCTCATTCTCTAAACCAATGCTGACTTGTGAAAGGAAAAGGCAATATCTCTGTATCATATTAGAAGAACCACCTGATAAGGGACACAATGACTAAAAAGAAGGGACAGTTTTAGTATCACTAATCCTATTCTGAATAATAATGTATGCATTTAGATTTCTGAATATTGTGTTGAGTATTAGTCTCTTATCAGTTTTCTTTAGTGATCCATGACAATGCCTAATTGTGAACTGGAAGTATCCAAAATGAAGATGGGTCCCCACAATGAGAATATCACATGAAATATGACAAAGACATCAGGCTGGCAAACACCAACCAAAGATCATATTTGGACTACAAATTGCTCAGGACAATTTCAACATGGGTAGCTGAGACGAATCAGGTTCACAGACTACCCTAGGAGGACCTGAGACAAGCTGTACATTTTCCTGTTATGCAGAGACTTAATAACAAATAATATAGCTACATATTTCAGGATTTGACAGTCAATAACACTTTTCTTTTCAGGACCCCCTAAAGATGCCTTTGATCTCCAGACAGCAGGAAGTAAATTTAAGAACATGATGCCCACATTTCCAAAAGGTGGGGAGGTTTGTTTTTGGTCTTTTAATGGGTTATGAAAGATTGTCCTTGTTAGGGTATTTGATTAAAAATCATTATTGGTTATGTTTAGAAGAATGGTATACAAGAGAGATTAGACAACGTTTATGTAAAAAAAAAAAGAACACTTCACTGCTGTGGTATAGACCACTGCCTGGTAGAACACAGCTGGAAAAGCAGCAGCAGGGAAACAGTTGGGTCCCTTGGTCCTGGGTACATGCCTCCAAGGTAAGAATCTTGGCTTCTGAGGGGAACACAGTTTGCAGAGAACAGGATTGGCATAATAGCAGCAAGGAAACAGTGGAGTTTCAGTGCAGAGTTCTACCAGACATTCTAAGAAGAGCTACTCTCAATACTGCTCAAACTGTTCCATACAATAGAAACAGAAGGAACATTGCCAAACTCTTTTTATGAGAACACAATAATCCTGATATCCAAGCCACTCAAAGATGCAACAAAGAAAGAGAATTACAAACCAATTTCTCATGGACAGTGATGCAAAAATTCTCAACAAAATTCTGGGAAAACGTGTATACCAACATACAAAAAAATATCGTCCAGCACAATGAAGTAGACTTCATTCCAGAAATGCAGGGATGGTCAACATATGGAAAAGTGTGAATGTCATATCTCATATAAACAAATTGAAGGAAAAAAAGACTACATGATCATTTCCTTAGATGCTGCAAAGTCTTTGACAAAATCTGACATGTCTTCATGATAAAAGTCCTGTTTAGAGCAGGAATACAGGAAAAATACCTAATTACAATAAAGGTAATTTACAAAAAGCCAACAGCCAATACCAAACTAAATGGAGAAAAACTCAAAGCAATCCCACTAAAATCAGGAACTAGAAGTGGGTGTCCCCTCTCCATTTATCTATTCAACATAGTTCTCAAAGTTTTAGCTAAAGCAATAAGAGAACAATGGAGTTTAAAGGGATATCAATTGTAAAGGAAGAGTTCAAAATATCTCTATTTGCAGATGACATGATTGTATTACATAAGTGACTCACAAAATTCTACTAGGGAACTTCTCCATCTAATAAACACCTTCAGCAATGTAGCAGGATACAAAATTAACTCAGAGAAATCAGTAGCCCTCTTATACACTAAAAATAAAAGGACTGAAATAGAAATAAGGGAAACATCACCTTTTATAATAGCTGCAAATAGCATTAAGTTGCTTGCTATAAATATAGCCAAAAAAGTATCAGATATGTTTGCAAAAATTTTAAATCTCTGAAGGAAGAAATTGAAAAGGATATAAGAGTGTGGAAAGATTTATCATGTTCCTGGATGGGTAGAATCAACAAAATGAAAATGGTAATCTTACCAGAAGCATTATACAGATTGAATGCAATCCTTATCAAAATCCCTACAAAATTTTTAAAGATCTTGAAAGAACAATACTAAATTTTATTTGGAATAACAATAAAACCAGGATTGCCAAAACAATTTTACTCAACAAAAGGACTTCAGGAGGCATCACCATCCCAGACTTCAAATTATAGTAATAGAGCCACAATAACAAAAACAGTTTGGTACTCGCAGAAAAACAGACTTGTGGATCAATGGAATCGAACTGAAAACCCAGACATTAACCCACACACCTATGAACAATTGACTTTTGAAAAATAGACAAAATATATTCAATTAAAAAAGATAGTATCTTCAACAAATGGTGTTGGCATAACTGGATGGTAGTGTGTAGAAAATAAAAATGTATTGAAACCTATCACCTTGCACCAAACTTAAATCCAATTGGATCAAAGACCTCCACATAAACCTAGCTACACTGATAGAAAAGAAATTGGGAAACAAGCTCCAACATATTGGCACAGGTGACCACTTCCTAAATATAATACCAGTAGAACAGACACTAAGAACATCAATCAATAAGTGAGACCTCCTGAAAATCAGAAGCTTCTGTAAAGCCAAGGACACAGTCAGTAAGATTTAAGCACAGCCTACAGAATGGGAACAGATTTTTACCAACCCTACAAGTGACAGAGGATTGATCTATAAAATATATAGGGAATTCAAAAAACTAGATTCCTAATCCGTGAATGACCCAGTTAAAAAAAAGAGGGTTCAGAACTAAAAAGGGACTTCTCAGCAAAAGAATTAAAAATGGTGAAAGGAACATGAAAAAGTACTCAACATCTTTAGCCATCAGAGAAATGCAAATCAAAACAACTTTGAGATACCACCTGACACCTGTCAGAAATGCCAAAATTAAAAACACAGATGACAGCCTATACTGGAGAGGATTTGGAGCAAGGGAAAAACTCCTCCTTTGTTGTTGGGTGTTCAAACTTGTTCAGCCACTTTGGAATGCAGTATGGCAGTTTCTCAGAAAACTGGGAATCAATCTTTCCAAGAGACCCAGCTATGCCCCTGTTGCTACTTTCCCAGGTGTGTTCTGGGCAGGCAATGGTCTGTGCTGCAGCATAGGAGTGGCCAGACAGGGCCAGGGTTCAGGGGCAGAAGTCATTTTGTGACCTGTGACCTCTCAGCTGTGCTTTTAGGAACTCCACTGTTTCCTTGCTGCTCTTATGCCAGTCCCTCTCTGTGCAGACTGTGTTCCCTGCCAAAGCCCAGTTTCTTACCTCAGAGGAGTGCCCCAGGACTCTGACTATATTTATAAAGCCAATATTACTAATGCCAAGCTAGGTAAACATATTTAAATCAGAAAATAAAGAGTAATTGTTCAATTAAACATTCTTAGTCTTTGTCTTTACTGCTTTATATATATGAACCTTAAGTACTTACCACTGTTGTCTCCAGCACTCCCAAATCCCTGGTTCATAGTCTCAAGAAATTTCAATGTATGTGGCTATTTATTTTATTTTGAGACCTAGCGTTATATGGTATTGAAGAGAAAAACTCCCAATATCCTCCATAATTATACTGTCTCCATATTTAATGCTTGAGAGACTGTTTTAAGCAAGGTAGCAGGAATCAGCCTTTACCTCCTTATTTGCATTTTAAAGACATAATTAGCAATTTTGATGTATAAATAAAGAAAGCTCTGGACATCTACACTAAGCAAGCACTTGTAGACATATCAAGATAGCAATTAAATAGTAAGGTCTCATTGTTTAAAATTTTATTGCTGTTTATGTTACCATTTTAACTTAGAAATTTATGTTAGTCTATGTGACTGAGGATCATTGTATTCAAGATAGTTGCAACACAAAGTAATCTAAATCTAAGCATTACATTCATGACATGACATACCTATAGTTCTATTGCCCACTAAAGACTACCAGGACATACCCAGAATAACCCCAATGCCTTTTTTCTTCTTGTGACCATATCCCAGGGCCCTCCAACAATGGTGAGGTCAGCATTCTGAACCTTAGGTAAGGCTACCCTTCTAACTTCCCATACCTGCCCAAGATAACTGAAAATGTCCCTCCTCTCCTTGTCTTTCTATCTTGGCCATCTCCTTGGCAAGTTCTAGAGCAGCATCCTAGACCACAAGAGCAGACCAGCTTCCAAAAACCATGAAGAAGCTTTCTAAACCACCAGAAGTCCAGATAGCATCATGAACTACTGATATTCCCCTGGAAGCATCAGAGGCCATGCATGTAGCTGGTCATTAAACCCTAGACTTAGGAAGCAACTACATTTTGGAACAAAGGCTATCTAGGCCATAAGAAATACACCATCCAAATAAGACAGAAACTCTTTACTCAATCATAAACCACTATAGCCAGAAAACTAAAGAGAAAACAGGAACCAAGAAAGAAAACACTTATGAAACAAAGATGAATCCTTAAACTATCATGTAGTAAATAATAACTCCAAATCAATAAGCCTATACATTCCGAACAACACCAAGGGCAATGTGTTCAAGGAAAACCAGAGAGCCTAGCCTCAGCAGAAAAGAGAAAAAAACAGAACTAAATCCAACTCCATAAAAATTGTAATAATTTTATATAACACGAATATAAAATTTTAATAACTTAAAATAAAAAAGAGAAAAAATAATAAATCTTTAAAAAGATTTAAAGCATACAAGAGAAAAAAAGCAAATAGTTAATAGGAACAAATAAAATTGTTCAAAACATGAAATTGGAAAGGGAAACAACAAAAGCTCACAAAGTTATTATATTCTAGACATGGAAAATGTGGGTAAACAAGCAGAAACTAAATATTTATGAATAATTAACAATGCAAAAAATGAAAGAGAATCTCAGGCACTGAAGCCACTGTTAAAAAATGGGTGTCTTTAAAGGAAAGTGTTAAATCTATAAAATTTTTAACTAAAATCATCCAGGAGATATGGGAACTTGATGCAAAAACCAAAACATAAGAATAACAGTAATAAAACTAGAAGCAGATTCCCAGATCAAGGGCCAAAAATAAATTTATTAATAAAATTATAGAAGAAAAATTTCCTAAACAAAAAAGGATATTCCTATAAAGGTATAAGAAGTTTACAGAAACCAAATATATCATACCAGAAAAAGTAATCCAAGCCTCATAATAATCAAAACACAAAACATATAAATAATAAAAATCTGAAATGTTGCAATAGATAAACCCAAGTACATATAAGTCATATCTATGATAATCTCACCAGTCTTTTCACAGGAGAATCTAAAGACAAAATTGCCTAGATGGATCTGATGAAGTCTATAAGAGACCACAGATGCTAGGCCAGCAAAGTTTTTAATCTCCACAGATGGAGAAAAGAAGATATTTCATGAAAATTAAATTTTAACAAAATCTATCAACAAATCCAGCACCACAGAAGGTGCTAAAAGAAAAACCATAAAGGAGATTAACTACTTTTACAAAGACACAAGCATTAAATAATTCTAATCTACCATAACCCAAAGTAGGGAAACATATATACATGTATGCCCAATCAAGCA
>PVIH01026952.1:0-17836 GCA_004025045.1 Sigmodon hispidus | reverse complement strand
GAATTTTAGGATATCATTTTTTCTTACTGCTGAGTAGTATTCCATTGTGTAGATGTACCACAGTTTGTTAATCCATTCTACAGTTGAGGGACATCTAGGTTGTTTCCAGGTTCTTGCTATTACAAATAATGCTGCTATGAACATAGTTGAGCTAATACCTTTGGAGTGTGAATGTGCCTCTTTAGGGTATACACCCAGAAGTGGTATTGCTGGGTCCTTGGGGATATTGTTTCTCAATTTTCTGAGAAACTACCATATTGCTTTCCAAAGTGGCCGAACAAGCTTACACTCCCATCAACAATGGAGGTGTGTTCCCCTTGATCCGCATCCTCTCCAACATAGGCTGTCATCTGTGCCTCGATTTTTTTCTGTCTGACTTACTTTAAACTCATAAAATTCACTGATTTGTGGAGTTGCCTTTTAGTTGGGCTTGGTTTTCTTTCTGTATTATTTTCCCAAGCATCAATAACTTATGCAAGTATTCTGTTTTAATATTTTACTTACATCTATGCAGATGTGCTTCTCTATAAAGTGATTTTCCTCTCTTAAATAATTATAATACTGGATCTGAATGAATCCATAACAATGTGCTGCTGATAGAAGCTAGGCCAGGACTCAGGATGAAAAATGCCATTCACTGGTCAGATAACAAAAATGTAAAAGAATTTTAGTGATAATGGATTTATTTATGTCAACCAGGGCAATAACTCAAATTAGGTAAAGCAAGACTTTTCTAAGGAAATGTCTTTATGCATGGCTGAATCACTGCGTTGATTACTGTAGATTTTGAAAGAATTACAGTTGATCCTGAATTCTCCATGATTTTAAACAAAATTTCTTTGTGGCATCTTTTTGCTCAGAAATTGTTTGAATTTAGACTAAGGCCAGGGTTGTACATGGTTTTAATTACAAAAGGCAATATGTTTTATTTCAAAATATTTGATATATTTCTTATCATTGCTTATATAACTTCAGCTTCTCTCATGTTAATTGAGTATGCCTACAGTTTACTCTAATCTGTTCTTCCCCACCACCATGCTATATTTCTCCTTTATATGCATTACTGCATCTTAATTTATTCCTCCTGTGGAGAAGCCAGATTGGTCTTACATAAATCTCAGGATTCTTGAAGAGTCTTCCTACAATTGACTTTTTGTTTGAGAGAATGTATGGTGCCTGCATTTGTTCCCAACATACTTTTAATCTGTCTCAGATATAGTATTGTTTATCTATTTTTATATTTACTTCTATAAAAATATTGGACAATGCTAGCTGCCATGTGCTCTGTAAAACTCTATCTTATTCCAGTTATGAGACTTGGATTATTTGTGGGACACTTTGAATTCTTTTATTGTACTATTTTGTAAAAGCAATTATTTTTATTCTGTCTAATGAGTAGAAGTAACTCATGTTTATTATTTGATTATTTATGTTACATGGAAAATATCACAGTGTTTACTTATCTTTCTTTAAAGGAGTCACTTAATTGTCCATGGTAAACTTAAATACCAATCTTTTCCAATATTGATTTCATGACATTACACTTAAAAATTTTTATTAGAAAAATGTTGCTGAAATCACATAGTTATTGACATTTATAAAATTGTATGATTTTGTCAAATGATATAGTTTGTAAGCCTGATTCATTAAAAACTGTTCCAATATATTACAAGTTTAGATATATGATATTGAAGAGCTTATCTGTTATATTGAATAATATTTAAAGGTATTAAATCAGGGTCTAAAGAATGGCCAGACTATCTTGATTTTTGATACCCAGGGAAGGGAAGTGATCTGGTCCTTCCTAAGGTAGAAATGCTTTATTAGGGTTTTATCTTCCCATTGTTACTAACGTGGAGTGTGGTGGTCAACTCTCCAGTGACAGAAGAAATGTGAAACAACAATATATCTGGGGACAAAAATAAAAAATTTAGAGTTAATACTAGCATTCTGGATTTGAGTATGTTCTCTGAGAAAAATGTTTATCTCTTTCTGAAGGTGACCAATGACAGGGGCAAAATGCTAAAGCGGGACATTGTTATTTATACCTTCAATTCCAACACTTGGGGAGGCAGAGACAGTTAAATATCTATGAGATTTAGGAGGAGAATTACAGACCAATTTCCCTCATGAATATTGATGTTAAAATTATCAACAAATTTTGGCAAATCATGTACGACAATATATAAAAATATCATCCACCATGAACAAGTAGACTTCATCCCAGAAATGCAAGAATGGTTTAACATATGAAACTGTAAACCCCATCCTTCATGTAAACAAACTGAAAGAAAAAAACTACGTGATCATATCCTTAGATGCTGAAAAAGCCTTTGACAAAATCCAACACTCCTTCATGATAAAAGCCCTGGACAGGTCAGAACTAGAAGGAAAATATCTAAATATAATACAGGCTATGTAAAATTTGCTGACAGCCAACATTAAACTTAAGGGAGAAAAACTCAAAGCAATACCACTAAAATCAGGAACTAGATAAGAATGTCCTCTCTCCCCTCATCTATTCAATATAGTTCTTGAAGTTTTAGCTAAAGAAATAAGAGAATGAAAGGAGATTAAGGGGATACAAAATGAAAAGTAGAAGTGAAACTATCTCTATTTGCAGATGGTACGATAGTATACATAACTGATCCACAAAATACTACCAGAAACTTCTACAGCTGAAGAACAACTTCAGTAATGTAGCATAATACAAGATTAACTCAAAAATCAGTAGCCCTCCTATACACTAAAGATTAAAGGGCTGAAAAAGAAATAAGGGAAACATCACCCTTTATAATCACTACAGATAACATTAAATACCTTGGAGTAACTATAACCAAAGAAGTAACAGATCTATTTAACAAAAATTTTAAATCACTGAAGAAAAAGTTTGAAGAGGATATGAGAAAATAGAAAGATCTCCCATGTTCCACAAAAGGTAGGATCAACAGAGTAAAAATGGCAGTCCTTCCAAAAACAATCTACAGATTCAATTCACATACCATCAAAATCCCAACACAATATATTAAGGACCTTGAAAGAACAATACTCAACTTCATTTGAAATAACAGGAAAGTCGAGATTGCCAGAACAATTTTGATCAACAAAAGAACCTCAGGTGGTATCACTATCCCAGACTTTAAGCTATACTACAGAGCTACCTTAATAAAAACAGCCTGGTACTGGCATTAAAAACAGAATTGTACATCAATGGAATCAAATAGAGGATCTGGGCATTAACCCAAAAACCTATGAACACCTGATCTTTGACAAAGAGGCTCAAAATATTCAATGTAAAAAATATAGTAACTTTAAAAAATGGTGTTGTCATAGCTGGTAGTGTGTAGAAAAATGCAATTAATTTCAAGCCTGTCACACTGCACAAAATCCAAATCAAAATGAATCAAAGACCTCAACATAAACCCAGCCACATTGAACTGGATAGAAAAGAAAGTGGGAAATACCATACAATGAATAGGCACAGGTGACCACTTCATAAATATAACTTCAGTAGCATCGACACTTTGAACAATAATCAATAAGTTGGATGTCCTGAAACTGAGAAGCTTCTGTAAAGCCAAGGACACAGTCAATAGGACTAAATGACAGCCTACAGAATGGAAAAAGATTTTCACCAACCCTACAAGTGGTAATGGACTGATCTCTAAAATATATACATAGAACTCAAGAAACTAAAGCCTAAAACCTTGAATAACCCAGTCAAGAAATGGGGTTCAGAACTAAAAAGGGAATTGTCAGCAGAACAAGTACAAATGGTTGAAAGTCACTTGAAAAAGTGCTCACTATCTTTAGTCATCAGAGACATTCAAATTAAAACAACTCTGAAATACCACCTGACACCTGTCAGATTGGCTAAGATAAAAGTCACAGATGAGCCTATGTTAGAGAAGTTGTGGAGCAAGGGGAATACTCTTCCATTGTTGGTGGGAGTGTAAGCTTGTTCAGCCAGTCTGGAATGCAGTATGGTGGTTTCTCAGATAACTGGGAATCAATCTCCCCAAGGATCCAACAATACCACTTCTGTGCATATACCCTAATGATGTACGTTAGCACTCCAAAGCATTAGCTCAACTTTGTTCATAGCAGCATTATTTGTAATAGCAAGAACCTGGAAACAACCTAGGTGCCCATCAACTGAAGAATGAATTAACAAACTGTGATATATCTACACAATGGAGCACTGCTCAGTAATGAGAAAATTGATATCCTAAAATCTGCAGGCAAATGGATGGAATTGGAGAATATCCTCCTGAGCAAGGTATCACAAACCCAGCCAGATAAGCAGGAGATGTATTCACTCATTAGTGGACTCTAAACAATAAACAAAAAGCAAAGCATATCCAAGCTGCAACCTACAACCCTTGAACAGCTATGGATCTGAAACACCTGGGAGTGGCACCTTGAATCCTACTCCCTCCAGAGAAACATCTGACCCAGTCTTGATGTTGGGGTAAGGAAACTGGGTCTGCCCAGAGTGGATGCTGAACTCCTGGTTCCAATAAGCCATATTGGGACCATGGTACCTCCTGCCATTGCTGGGGAGGAGATGGGGAGATGTGCAGAAGAGAGAGTGACTAGAAGGGGTGGGAGGGGGAATGGAGCTTGAACAAGGATACACACAAATGAAATATATGACTATTCATAAAAAATAAATTATTAACAAATAAAAAATATATAAAATGAAAAAAATGAATGATTCTGGAGAGTATCATTCTGAGTGAGGTAACACAGACCTGCAAAGATATTCACTCAAAAGTGGGTTTTGTATGTAAAGCAAGGGATCACCAATCTACAGTCCATAACCATCTGAACAGCTAAGTAACAGGAAGAAGTTAAGAGAGACATCCATACATCTCCCTGGAAAGTGTAAGTGAAGATGTCTTCAATAAATTGAGATCATATGAGGGGAACACGGGAAGGGGAGAAAAGAATACAAGAGAAAAGAATGGTTGGGGAAGCAACACAGAGAGCAAAGAAGACGATATTTTGCTAGAGGGAGCCATTTTAGGGTTAGAGAGAAATTTGGTGCTAGGGAAAACCCCAAAAAGCTACAAGATGAACCTAGCTAGGATTCCCAGAGATAGTTATTAGATTGCCTTAACTTTCCTTCACCTATAATCAAATGGACTTCCATCCTACTTGTCATTATAGCATCCAACAACTGATAGTGGCAGATGCAGAAATCCATAGGTAAACAACATGTCAAGCTACTAGTCCACCTAAAGACAGAGAAGAGAGATTGCATGAGCAAAGCAATCAGGATCATGATGAGTAGACCTAAAGAGAGGGTTGTCCCGTGCCACTGAGTGCTCATAGACTCTCAAATGACAGATGGCAAATCTTTATGAAATGGATCTAAACTGTCTGAATGCATATGACAGTTGAAAAATGGGGGCAGTTTGTGAAATTTTTGCAATTGAACCAGAGTTTATTCTTGATGCATGAACTGGCTTTTCTGAGCCCATATACTGGAGGGGAAGACCTTTCTTAGCCTTGATATTTGGGAGAGGGGCTCAGTCCTACCTCAGCTGAATATGCAAATCTGAATTAAAACACCTTGAGATTCTTTGTGTTTTCTGGGTAATAAATGGGGGTGTTGGGTGGGGAGTGGCTGGGAAAGGAATGGGAAAAGGGAAGAGAGGATCAGCAGTGGTGGGCATAATTTATTTTAAAAAATAAAATATTAATTTAAAAATGGCTGCACTTACAAACAAACAACTAAAAAATGTGTGTGTATCTTATAAGTTACCTTTTGTTTTCATTAATTTACCCATTGTAGTACACAGATTTTTTCTCAAATATAGTATAGGATTAAAGAAATGCAATCAAGTCCATGGACATTGTAGGAGGGAAACACAGACAAGGACAAAGGAGAGGAGGTTGGGGTACAAATTTGGCTTGTTGCCTACATACAGATTGTTTTTTTTTTTTGCAGATTCAAAATGAGATAAAAGAAAGCATATTTCTCAAAAGCAAGAAGTATTTTGCATGAAGGAGAGACATAAATTTAAATTGACATCTCTTGATGAATAAAAAAATTTCTTTCATTGGTAATGTATTTTATTGGGAGGAGCTGCCATCTTTTGTTTTTTTCTGATTTACCTGTTAACTAGTAAACATTATAAAGATATAAAATGAGAAATCATTACAATGACTTTTTTCCCACCAATGAAATGAGAGAAACAATTAGATGATAATGTCTTCGCTGTACACATCTCAAAACCTTCCTTCAGAAAACCCACCAAACTGGATCTTTTCCCTCAGAGCTACTGAAAAGTGCTCCTATAAGGTATTTAAACTGCCTCCTGAACCATGGTCACATGTTTTTGTTCCAGTCTCTTCTCTACATCCCATCTCTGAGTGCAGGGAAGATCAGAAATATTTTGCCCAATAAACCTGCTCTTTTATTTTTAATTCAGTTTGATTTGGATTACTGCACCAGCAGAAAGACTTGATACTGGGGTAGAAACCTTTTAGATAACACTAGCACTACTCCAACTTAGTTCTTTTTATTTTATTTTTTTCTTTTATTTTAATATTATGAACAAAGAAGTCATACTTTCTATCCTTGTATAACCTTATTCAAGGTCCCTTCCCCCTTCTACCACATCAGGTCATTCTCTCTTCTCCAGAACTCCCCATCCCCACCCCTGGGCAGGTCGCAGACAGTCCCAAGGTCCCACTGTCCCAATATTGCTTAGTACAACTTAGTTCTAATGTATTTATTATGTAGAGAGAGATCATGTACAAGAAAAAATTAAAAATTATTAAGGATAAAATATTATTAGAAAATAAAATTCAAATAATTTATGTAAATATAGACTGATATTATCATTAATATGCACTTAATATTTTATATAAAGAATTATTTGTTCCAGGTTTTTATAAACTTCATACGGTACTTACTAGTCAAAGAAAAAGAAACAACTAGAATTGTGTACTTTGTTCTCCGTGGACATACCTATCTATATGTGTAAGCACATTGTCTGCTGATAAAGTAATAGAGTATGCATATAGTAGACAAATATAAAATTAAATAAGTTCTAAAGAAGTGTTAGAAGAAGAAAAAATCACATTTAAAAGAATTAAAAGATATGAGTGATATGTGTATCTAAGTAGCATAAACATACTTGTCTATAATCTTTTTTCTCTTTCTTCTTTCAACTTGGTTGTCCATGCATAAATGCATCATCAGATAGACACATACATTTTGATGATGTAGTTTCTATTATAGTACCCTCGCTTACTTCAGCCAATGAAATTATATTGTATCTCCAAATAGATGAGTCATTTTTGAAAGATGAAGATAAGTAAACTTTATTATATTATTATTACTTTACATTTATCTGAGTGAAAATTGTTTTTTAATTAAATAAATAAAATTGGGAAGAATATAAGATGTATTAATAAAATTTGTAGAGTAAGCAATTTTGTGGTATATCTTTATTCTGATTTACTGAATATATTGCACAGTAGTTTTATGTTTTAAAATTTTTACATTATCCTGATTGTCATGTGAGTCTGTAAACAAAATAAATTGGCTAAAATGTTATAAATGTGATAAACATTTTAAATTACACTATCTAGAAGTAAATGAAAGTCCCTTTCCACATGACTCTAATGGTTCCAACCCTATGTCTTGGAAAAATAAATGCTCTAAATCTCCCTCTGAAATAATTTGCTGTTCTTCATATACCTTGAGTCTAAATCAAAGCTCACACACCTGTGTTTTTAAGACTCTGTTGAGAGAGCATTAAGCTTTTTTGTGTAATTTTGTCATCAGAGCTTTGCTTTTATAGTGTGTGATTTTTAGAGTTTGTAGAAATAATGAACAGCTTAGAAAACACAACCACACAAGCACCCTTCAATCTGTTGTACATTCTTTGCATAGCTATGTTGGTATGATGGAATACATTCACATTTTCCTTCCTTTCTTTGACGGAAATCAAAGCAAATTTGACATGGAGATTTGCTACATTATTCTAAATAGAGCACTACACCAGGAGTTTCATTACCTATTATTTTAACCCAATGATTCTACTGTTAATTCAGAAAAGCAAGAAAGAAACAAGAGGGTAAAGGAGTTGTGTAACTAATATTTGTATTTTGTATTTTTTAATATTATTAAAGTCTTTTTTGAGGCTGAGTACTATTTCATGTTCCTGGAGTGATAACTTAAGGAATAAGTTTGGAATTTTAACATAACAGTACAAGATAACATACTTTAAAATTTCAAAAACTTATTGTTATTTCTGAGCTATGTTTTTGGGAATTGATGAAGTAGGGTATCATTTGCAAAGACAAATTTTTTTATTAAAAATAATATACTTCTTCCACAGATAATTTGGATGTATTTACAGTTTCATAAATTTAGTTTACTTTAAATTTATATGTAATAAAGACCAAATTTGGCATTGCCTTTTTGCAGGGAGCCCACCCAAGATGATCAGTCAGAGACAAATTAGAACCAAGAGAAAGTCTTTATCCCATGTGTCATGAACTATATTCAGGTAGTGAAGAGCCAAGCATTATGAAGTGTTTAGAGTAAGGGTTCTGTGCCCCAAACACACACACACACACACACACACACACACACACACACACACACACACACATCCCGCTATCTTACTCAGCAGCTTCAGGAGGAAGTTATTTCAAGCAATTTAACAAAAGCTAAAATAATCACATTGCTCAAGGAGATTTTGCACAAGCAGGATGTTTAGCAAAAGCTAAGATAAGTTGACTGGGACATCTTAAACTGTTTCCTAGAGTAGAGTTAGGTCATTTTCCAAAGGTAGCTTCAACAAGGAGATCAAATTTCAGGTAAACCTTAAAGGGTTTCAGCCACAATACAAGATGGAGGAAACTGCACTGTCTTGCCCTGTCAAGGCTTGGTCATATTTACAGAAAAAAAAATCATATTTCAATAAACCTAGAATGAATGACATTACTAAGATCAGAGCACCTACTGTTGTTTTGTTTTTACTCCTTTTTTCTTTTTTTAAATTTATTTTTATAGAATAAAGTCTCATTTTGTATCCATGTATCCCCTTATTCAAACTCCCTTCCTTCACCCGACCTCTCCTCAGCACTCTCTTCTCATCTCCCCATCTCCTCCGTAGAAAGGACAAGAGGTTCCAAAGTGGATTAGTTCAGTATCCACTCAAGGAATGTCCGATTCCCTCATCCTAATATCAAGACTGGGTCAGGTGTTTGTCTGGAGGGAGTGGGCTCCAAGGTGCTTCAGGTCTTAAGCTATTCAGTGGTTTTGGTTTGCAGCTTGGACATACTTTGCTTTATTTTTTTTAAAAGTCCACTAATGAGTGAGTACATCTCCTGCTTATATTCCTGAGTGTGTGGTACCTTGCTCAGGAGGATATTCTCCAAATCCATCCACTTGCCTGAGAATTTTAGAATATTGTATTTTCTTACTGCTGAGTAGTACTTCATTGTGTAGATGTACCACAGTTTGTTAATGGATTCTTCAGTTGATGGACATCTAGGTTTTTCCAGGTTCTTGCTATTATGAATAATGCAGCTATGAATATAGTTGAGCTAAGACTTTTGGAGTGTGAATGTGCCTCTTTAGGGTATATGTCCAGTAGTGGTATTGCTGGATCCTTGGGGGAGATGGATTCCCTGTTTTTTGAGAAACCACCATACTACATTTCAGAGTGGCTGAACAAGCTTGCACTCCCACCAGCAGTGGAAGAGTTTTCCTCTTGCTCTACACCCTGTCCAGCATAGGCTGTCATCTGTGCTTTAATATTAGCCATTCCGACAGGTGTAAGGTGGATTTTTTTTTTTAAGGCTTTCCAAACAGCTTCGAAATAATCACACAAAGAGTCTTACTATTTTCTATAAATTCTGTCCTAAGTTTTACTTATTCTAGCCATTTTTCCTTAACATAAATTATCCCATTTACCTTTTGCCTGTATGATTTTTTTCTTTTCTTACTTCTGTATATCTTCCTTTCACTCTTACTCTGAGGCTTCCTCTGAGGCTAGTGTCCACCTCTCCATGTTTTCCTTTTTCTTCTTCTTTTTTTTCTCATTCTGTTTATTCTCTCTTCTGGCCAGCCCTGCTTTTCCTTTCTCTTGTCTTGATATTGGCTTTTCAGCTTCTTATGAGGCCATTCAAGTGTTTTAAATAGACAAAGTAACAAATCTACATAGAGTTAAACAAATGTTACATAAAGGAATGGACCACATCTTTGCATCATTTAACAAATGTTCTACAGCATAAATAAATGTAACAAACCTTAAAATAATATTTTACAGCAATCTACATTATCTCATATACTGTAATATTAATATTAATTGTGCCAATTAAATTTGAAGCTTTATTAACATTAAGTAGTAATACAAATATCTCATTTTAGCAATTTAAATAGAAAAAATTGTCCTCAACAGAATAACTGCATTTATCATTTATTCTGTAAATTTATATTACATTTTCCTTTTCCTGACTAATTTCAAAATAATTTTAATTACATTATGCATCGATGAAAAATACTATGAAATATAAATTTAAATGTTAACTTAGTACATCTAATTATCATTGGCTAAATATATAGAACCCAATTTTTTTTATAATTTCTGAAATGTTCTTCTTTACAGCTATTTAAATCAATATGAAATATATTCTTTAATATGAAATATTTCAATGTATTTATTTTGTGTGACTTGAGAAGACTTTTGTAGATGCTAACTGGAAATACCTCCCTGGGATTGTCTTCTTAGCATGAGATATTTCAACAAGTCCCCTTTAGTCTCAGGGGACAAATATTACCTACTTCACCATCCCATGTATTTTGACTTTGTTGTATGTACTACTCAGGTAAATTGAATGAAGTCAACATGTTAACTTAATTCTTCAGAATCTTGACATTAATGTCTCCTCTTTCTCTAGATGTTCCTTTAAAGACTTTTTGTTACAATGAAAAGATATTAATGCCGAAGAAAATCCTTGGATGAAGTAAAAGTAGAAACAATGCAACATAGGGGTCATCATCCATCAGATAACCACCTGTTAAACCTTAGGTATCCTTTAGGGTCAAATTTTGACCAATCAGAAAGAATAACATTTAATCAAACAAACTGAAAAACATAAACTCTAATTACACTGTAAGAAGTTAGCATGGTTTAATTTTATTTTTTTATTTTATTTTTTTTTATTTTTTAGCATATTACAAATGACTGGTTAATAGCATGAACATCATTCCAAAGGCTTCCTCAGGAGATGGGGCATGAGGCTAGCTGGGTTGGTACTTGGAATCAAGTTAGATTAAACCAAGCCAGTCTACTGCAAAGAAAGGCAGGTGACTAGAGTGAGCAAATTTTTGTCTTGTCTGCATCAAACTCGTTCTTCTTGACCACTGATTTTCTCCCCAAGGAGAAGCTCTTGCCTCTTCCCATTGTATGTTTTGTAAAGCCATCCTTCCCAGTTAGCGATGGGCTCACCAATCAGCCTGAGCTACAATTCTGCATTCCATGGCATAAGGTCCTTGTTAAACCAATAAGAGCGAGTCCCAGGACTTTGGTTAAATCCTTGTAAATGGTACTCTTGAATTTTCTTTTTTTATTATTATGAATAAAGACTCATTTTTTAAAATTTTTGTGCCACTAATTACATTATACTATTGATCTAGTTTTCAGAAATTTGGGCTTAGGCACATAATGGAAACAGGGGAAAATATTGACAATAATAATGCTAAATTCATTAGTGTTTCATTTATTTATTTACTTTGACAAACCTCAAGTACTACACAATATTTTGAAATGATCTCTAATACCTGAAACACAAATTATTTAATAATTAGACAATTATGTATACCAGCAAAGGTTCATTAATTTACTAAGTTACAATAGATAAAGAAACAATAATTACAGCAAATGAGGACAAGTCATATATTTTCTATGGGTATGTACTCTAAAAATGTCATTTGTCTTGTTTTAATTAATATCAAGTACACTCCTTATCAAGACTTAAGTTCTGTAGATAAACATAATTGTTTGAGGCCCTCTGCTCAGACGAGACTTGCAAGATACATTCCAGCTTTAAGAAACTGAGAAAATCATATAAATTTAGTAGCAACGCAAAAACCCATGGCAAATTCAAGTTTGATGACTACCTCTAAAGAAAATCAGATTTGATTAACTGACAATAAGAATGGAGATTGCAGAATGAAAATTCTATAGAGAGAAAAAGTGAATCCAATTTCATCAAAAATTGATAACTTGAAAAATAAGCATCCCTTTTTAAATACATAGTATTGGAATTCTAGCAAGGATATATATTTTAAAAGCATAAGTATTTTTGGGTTAAGAATGTGGATAGGATTTGATCGATATTCTCCTATTTCTTGGCATCAAGTCTATTTTTAAAAGTGTAAAATCTAGTTAGTTGTAGGTCTTAGGTTCATATTTTCCAAGTGTCTACTTTGAAAGAAAAAAAAATCTAAGAAGGAAGAAAATGTTAAATTCTGTTAATTCATATCTCATCTGTTTCATTGATTATATATTTTGTATGCTTTACATGCTAAAATGTTTATATATTACATTAATACATAAAATATGACACATTATAAAATACTATAAATTATCATGTTATGAATTATATAAAAAGAGAACTGGTTTTTTTTAATATAAACTAACAAATAAATGCCAAATTAAAGCAGAAGACTGGCTTTTCATGAGGGACTATTTTGTCACCGATACATAGTAACTTCTTCCTACTTCCTTGCATGGGAGAAGAGGAAATAAATATCTTTGCTTTGTTTTTTTATATTTATGAACACCTTGGTGCCCTAAATAGAGGCTTGGACCTTGTGATTTAATCACCTCTGAAAGCCACACTTTCTGTTATTATGCTGCTGGTGATTCACAGGTATCTAAAGAAGATCTAAACGATAATAACATCAACAAACATTCTAAAGTGGAGGAAAGAAATCTCATGGGGCTCCATCGCTGGATGAAGAGCTACAGGCAACTAGCAACTGCTGAGACAGGGAAAATCAATCTTCCTGAGTTATGAGGACCTTAATTGCTTATCCAATAGCAAGTGTTCATTCCTGAATCATATCTAAACATCACTAAACTGACTCAGTATGTTCCATATGTATGTATGTATGTGTGTGTATGCAGACTAGTAGTTAATGTAGGGTGTTTTCTTCTATTGTCAACATTTTTAGAAACAATATATATTAGTTTCTTAAGAATTTCATACAATGTAATATCATATTCATTCACCACTCCCACAAATCCTCCTGAGCCCTTTTCCACCCATCTTTCCTAGAAACACATTATGTTGGTCTCCCATCTTTTTAAAACTCATCACATCAAGTTTCTTTTAGTCCAACTACTTCTGCGTTTGAAGCCTGTTTAGGATTGTGGTTGGTATGATATGTTAGATAAGACATCCTTAGAGAGAATGAACTCCTGATATCTCAGAAGCTAGCTACAGTTTCTCATGCACATGTGGAACTTCGTGCCTACCTCACCTCATCCATGCTTGGATTTTGTGTTGTTTGAGCCTCTGAAGTATTATACATATTTCTACAATTGCTGTGATTTCATATATGCTATGTTTCTAAAAATATTTCCTTGAAATTATCCAGCAACTGTATCTCACCATCTTCCTGTTTCCTCTTCTATACATATTCATCAGTTCTGAGTGGGCTGATGTGCTATTGACAGAACATTTAGAGATGAACACTTCAAAATTATTCTCTCCATGTTTTCTAGTTCTAGTGTTCTGTATTAAGTTGATCTACAGCAAGATGAGAGTTGACAGACATATTAATGTAAGACTAAAACAATAAATCAATAGGAATCATTTTAATTCTGTGTCCAACTAGCATCATAATGATATCAAATTTTCTTCTGGGGTCCATGGTCTATCTACCAATCCACATGTAGTGGACTTGTTGATAGTGTAAGGTATAGGTTCTGTCTGGAGAAGTGAGGTTTATATATAATCAGAAAGTAGATGGTTGCCCCCTGTTCTACTTTAATTTTTATTACTCTGATAACTTATGCAAAACAAAACCAAGCTGGGGAGGAAAGTATTTATTTGACTTACATTTTACCATGATACTATATCATAGAGAAAAACAGTGAAAGAACTGAGGCAGACACTTAGAGGTACTAACTGAAGAAGAGACCAAAGAGAAATTTTCTGAATTGCTATATTCACTCCAGTTTGCTCAGTTAATTTTATATAAATCCCAGGACAATTTGTCTAGGTGTGGCACTGTCTACAAAGGGATAGGAACTCCCACTACAATCAGGAATTAAGAAGGTGGCCCACCAGACTAAGTACAGCACAATATGATGGAATCATCATATTACCTGACTTTTTCTCTCGTCAGATAACCCTACCTTATATCAAGATGACAAACAAGCTATCCAGCACTCTCCCAGAATAAGTGTTTCACTATTCTATGAGTGGATTCATCTTGATAATCTTGCTATTATTTTACTTCTTGAAGTTCACAGCTAGGTAAGATTAAGGCTTATTTTTCTTCCCTTCTTACATTCGCATAGCTTACCAGCACTATTGAAGACAGCCAGTAGGGATAAAACTTCAAGTTACATAGCAGCTGTGTTTCTCCATGTTTTGTATCTCAGGTATATCATGCGTTATACATTAAATTTTACTGTAAAATTCTAAGTAATAAAAAATTTAGCAATAGATGGTAGTATTTGGAGATCTTTGAAGTCATACTGTCTAATAATTCTAAAAAAAAATAGGTGCCCATTATGTGTATTGGAAATTTTATTTGCCGGTGTATAATATCTAGTTGAGATATTGTCCTTCATTTAAAAAACTCTCTTTACTATTTTTAGATGTGAATATTTTAGGAAGATTTCATAGAAGCAAATCTCCACATGCATTTTTCAAAAGTTCTTTAGCATTTTACTCCTCATATTCCTTTTTCTACATTTTAATCTACATTCTTCAGTAAGTTTCATTACTACATCTCCATATTGATCATCCTGCTTTCTTCAGGTCTGGCTGGTGACTGATGCATGTCTCAATTATCTCCTTGTCATTCTGTCTGGAAGTCCTGCCTATCTATTCTGCCTGCTATTGTTCATATCGCTTTTTATTACACTGATGACAGTGGCATATTTTCACAGTGTACTAATATTCTAGAACATTTCTCCCTTTTTTCAAAATGGAAATGAGAGGTTTTAACTCTTATAGAATAAAACTATGTACAACTAGAATAATTATCAGGTAAGAAAGATATTCATAATGTGCATTATGTTTGTATTTGGAATTTTCCAAAAGATTACTCCATTACTCTATTAAAAATTATTCTATCCTCTCTTGCTTAGTCCAAAATTTGTACCTAATTTTACTTTCGATTATGACTAATAAGATTCATAACTAGGGGATGGGGAGTTGTGGAGAAGAGAGAATGACCTGATGTGGTGGGAGTGGGAAGGGACCTTGAATAAAGATATACAAGAATAGAAAGTGTGACTTCATTGTTAATAATAATTATAATAAAATAAATTAAATTAAAAAAGGAAAAAGATTCATAACTGTAATTATCAAGCCTTCATCCCCATCAAAGACACCAAAAAGATATAATATAACCTGAGCAAGTAGGAAGTACAGAGCAAGTAACTTCCAAAACAAAGAAACTGTTGAGATTTCTGACTTTCTGAATACTCACCTGGAGTATTCTGAAACCCTGTAATATCCATCATTAGCCTTTAGGCATTAAATATCTAAGAAAGGGTTTTTTTGTGATGCAGGAAATTGAACTATTATCTCAATTTTTTGGCAAAGTTTGCCTTTTTTTTGTATCCTGCTTGTCAAATTTAGAGAGTATATGTCAGCAGTTGAGAAAAGGGCCATTTGTTTGCCTAGTGACTAATTTTGCCACAATGAGAAGCAACCTTATATGGAGTTTTTAATGTACATGATGCTCTTTTGGAGTATATTGGTGCTGTCAGGAGCAAACAAGTCTCAGTGTTATGAAATGCCTGATATTATTGAAAGATTAAAATTCTGTAATCTGAAAGTTTTTGAAGATCATTTATCTATTTAAAATATGTCTTTGGTTGACCTTAGAACTATACCTAACATTACTATAAGTTTGATTGATACAGAAGATTCTTAACCTGAATTTCATAATTATTCTAACTAGTTTATATTACCTTTCAATTACTAAAAATATATATTACATTGTGAAATAATCTGCATAGATACAATATCTTAAAAAGAATATAAACATAAATATAGTTTAAGAATGACTAAATTTTTATCAAGTGTAAAAAGTCATAATGTAAAATATTGAAACTAGTAGTTGTTATTAGTTCAAAAGTAAACTCAACAATCTATTGTTTTCTTCTATTATATACTTTATGCCCACATTTTCCTTTCAGAAAGAAATTATTGAATCTCATCTTTTGCTCAGATGTTTTTCATCATCATGACCAATAATAACTTAAAACTAACTGCCTAAATAATGATAACAAACTATAATATATTGAATAACCAGAAACATTCCATTTCAGCTCTTAGAAATGTGAGCATCATGTTCTCCAAACTACTTGCTGTTGCCTGTGGGTGATGATGTTTTTAGAGGATCCTGAGAAAATTAAAATCATTGTCAAGTTCTAGGAAAAATAGCTGTAAATTTTGTTGTCCAGTCTTTGTGCAATGGAAAAGCACAAGGCCTATCTAAAGTCCTGTCTTCAGTAGTGTTTGAGGATGAACCATCTCAGCTAGCAGCTTTGATGTTGTTCTGTAAAAAAAACCTTGAGGAAACAGCAACATGGGCATTTTGAGAGAGTGGATTCCCTGGCCTACTTGTCTCTATTGTGTCTCATTCTTTTTTTTTCTGAATACACTCAGTCATTTAAAGATAACATATGTATCTATATTAATAGAAGTATAGAATGTGTGGTGTGTACAAGTTTGCTAAGAATAATATTTTGTTGAGCAGGTAAAAGGTTATCTATCAAAGTTATAAGATTGTTTGGACTATATAAACAAACCTCTATCTATGTCATATAAAAGGATGGATTATAATGATCATGAGAACTCTTTGGCCAACAAATTGTAACATGTCTCATTCAATCTCAAATATGTTCCCCTAGAAGAAGATCAGCATATAGATCACCAGTTCTATAGACTTTTTTGATTTCTTCTCGCATGTCTGTAATCTTGGCTGAAATCTGCAGTCATGATTTTCAGGATTTCTCACACAGTCAAATCTGATCTTCATTAATTTTGAAGAAATCCATAGCCTTTTGTTTCCTGTGGGTAATAAGGTACCTCTCCCCCAACTTAACATCTTTTTTATTTCCATTTTGATGCCAAAACTTCCCTAAACACTTAAGCTAGTTTAATTCTTCAGCCCCTTTCACAGGCCATTGCAATTTCTATTAACAGTTGCCATTCTCTTGTGTAGATGTACCACAGTTTGTTAATCCATTCTTCAGATGAGGGACATCTAGGTTGTTTCCAGGTTCTTGCTATTACAAATAATGCTGATATGAACATAGTTGAGCTAATACCTTTGGAGTGTGAATGTGCCTCTTTAGGGTATATACCAAGAAGTGGTATTGCTGGGTCCTTGGGGAGATTGATTCCCAATTTTCTGAGAAACCTCCATATTGTATTCCAAAGTGGCTGAACAAGCTTACACTCCCACCAACAATGGAGGAGTGTTCCCCTTGCTCCGCATCCTCTCCAGCATAAGCTGTCATCTGTATCTTTTATCTTAGCCAATCTAACAGGTGTTAGGTGGTATCTCAAAGTTGTTTTGATTTGCATTTCTCTGATGGCTAAA
>PVIH01026951.1:0-17838 GCA_004025045.1 Sigmodon hispidus | reverse complement strand
CCTCCCCCTCCTGCCCTCCCCTCTCCAGCGTTCCCACTCAGGTCCCTGCTGCTGAAGCCCAAGTTCTTTATGTGTTTCTTATTCAGGTTCCCTGTTTTGTTCTGTGCCCCTGCAGGTAAGTATAAATTTCAATGCAAAGTATAAATGAATACTATTTTTAAAGCTTGAAAAAAATCAATGATTGAATCATTGCATAAAATACATAATGATCTCTTAATTTGTCAAAAGTGCAAATCAAGGTTTTCCCTGAGTTCCTTGTTGCCTACATATATTGCTCTGCATTCCCCGTGGATACAATCGTTTTGGACATGCTTATTTTCTGTGTGCCAGATTCTGTGGTGTGCACAATGGGCCCTCTAGAAGCAATCAGGGCATGCTCTTTAGTGGGGACAAAGGGACATCAGGGAGCAGGCTCCTGCTTATAGACAAGGCTACAGACCACTGGAGCTGAAGCAGAAGGCCCCCAAGGTAGAGGAGTCCAGGCAGCCTGGGATGGCTAGCAATAACCTGTCAAAACAGACAATACCCAAACCTCACGGAAAAAGGTGGGAAGGCTGTGCATGCTCACAGACACCAAGCATCCTCTCTGCTTTCAAATGTTTTGTCTGCTTGGCTAAAGCTCACGTGAGTACAGGACTCACTTCTGTCCACATCAAAATAGCTTCAGAACCTCTCCACACAGATCAAACCTGAAACAAACTGCTCACCAAGACAAAGTGCTTACATATAATTGAAGTTTTGATGAGTGGTTCTTATTTTGTTATCTTACCTTTAACCTTGCCATTTAAAAAATCTGGGCCAGGAATGACGGCACACACCTTTAGTTCCACCACTCTGGAGACAGAGGCAGGCAGATCTCTCTAACTCCAATGCTAGCCTGATCTGCATAGCAAGATCGAGGCCAGCCAGAGCTCCTCAGTCTCCGTCTCAAAATGAAAAACAAAAAAATGGGGAAAACTGTTGAATTGAACAGTCAGGTTGCTGAAACAGAGGATTCCAAGTTCAAAGCCAGCAACTTAGGCTGGAATGAGACCCTGTCTTTTAAAAACCTGTGAGTTGAGTACCTGGCCCTTCCTAAGACTCAGTTTTCCTCATCTTTAAAATCGGAACTACCTTGTAAAGCAATCATGGGATTAAATATAATCCATGTAACAATGTAGCACATACCTGACACAAAGTAACCAGTAAATGTCACTGACCAGAAGCACTGAGAAAACAGCATGCATCCTCAAATTTATAGGCATTTATGCTGTACTAAGCCTAGATAAAGTAGTCCATGTGACAGAGTGGTTTCTCTTCAGCATAGGAGACTGACTGGGTGCAGAATTTCAAGCCCAGCAGGTGTTGGGGTGACCCTCAGTCAAGGCTAGTAGTACCCCAAGGGAAGGAGGCTGAGGCCACTGAGACTAGCCTACATCTTGAAGGATGAATGGGATTCTGATGGGCAAAGATAGCCAGAAAGGTATCCCTAGCAGATGGCACAGCATGGGAGAAGCAACCAATGCTAGACTTCTCTTTCTAGAGCAAGAGTGGGTAATCACAGCATTAGCCTGGCTAATGGCCTAGATTAGAATGACACAGTAAGGGCTGACTGCACAGCCGCTGGTGGACCATCCCTTAACATGGAGTTCAGTCTCCAGGGTCAAAGATGGTGTGTGAGAAGTCTGCGGCCCTTCAGATCGCTTCTTCCCTGTGGGGTCTGTGTGCATTCTCAGAGGAGAAATTAACACCACTCATTTCCTCTTTTGTAGCCCGTTCTCAAAAGACTTCAGGTATTGGGCGTCTGATGGTACATGTCATTGAAGCTACAGAATTAAAAGCCTGCAAACCAAATGGTAAATGCTGCTCTTATTCAACAATGTGACAACACCCTGCTCCTTATTGGTACCTCCTTTGAATATGGAGTGATGGATAATTTTTTTAAGATTTCTTTGTATATACGTTTTATAAAAGAGGGCACCAGATGTCATCATAGATGGTTGTGAGCCACCATGTGGTTACTGAGAATTGAATTCAGGGCCTCTGGAAGAACAATCAGTACACTTAACCTCTGAGCCATCTCTCCAGCCCCCATGATGGATAATTTTAAAAGGCAGTGTTCTTGGCATTTCTAGACCCTGATAAACTATATATTGGGTCATTATCACTCACTGTCCCCAGTAAGAACCAGCACCCCCATCTTGCTATTATATGAAAATACACAAAGCATGCCACACAGGCACCTTCCCAGGCTTATGGGGAGCAGTCCTGCTGTTAGAACATACACTTGCTCCCTAGAATTGTGGCATCATTGGGAACATGGCCCATACTGCTACTAGACTCCAAGGTGACTGTGTCCCACCAAGCAGTGGCACTTCTGCCTTCAGACCCTGCCCTGGTCACCCCTTTACTTCCCACACTGCATGCATCCTTGGTTTGTCTCTGTGCAGGGAAGAGTAATCCATATTGTGAAATCAGCATGGGCTCCCAAAGCTACACCACCAGGACTCTCCAAGATACACTGAATCCCAGGTGGAACTTCAATTGCCAGTTCTTCATCAAGGACCTTTACCAGGATGTGCTGTGTCTCACTATGTTTGACAGAGACCACTTTTCTCCAGATGGTGAGTATAACCTGGCACAGAGGCCTAAAGGTATTCCCAGTGTTCTGGGATCTGGAGTATGTACCTTGGGTCCTAAGCTGTGCTTATACCCCATGACGGCTCCAGGAAATGACACAGGCCCATGCCCGCTTACTTTGGCAGGAGACCTCTGAACACAGGCACTAGCTACATACATAAGAGAAACACTAGTGGGTACTAGATGGGTAGGACATGGATCAGTAGACTCCCAAACCAGCAGCTGTCACAATGCATTTGTCCATTGTCAGTATCAAAGACCCATGAGCAAATGAGCTACGCTCTTGGGGTTTGAAGTTTTCTTTTTTTTCTTTTTTTTTTTTTTTTAACTTTATTTATTTATTTATTTGCCTTGGTGTTTGCCTGGAACTGGAACCACAGACAGCCGTTAGCTGCCATGTGGGCGCTGAGAATCGAACCTGGGTCCTCTGGAAGAGCAGACGGTGCTCCTAACCTCTGAGCCATCTCTCCAGCCCCAGGGTTTGAAGTTTTCTAAATCCTGTTTCCGACTCTCCTGCTTAAATCATTTAAAGAGCAAAGGTGTTTGACCCTCACCTGATGTTTATCCCTAGACTTCCTGGGTCGCACTGAAGTTCCGGTGGCAACAATTCGAACAGAACAGGAAAGCAAAGGCCCCATGACGCGCCGCCTACTGCTGCACGAAGTCCCCACTGGAGAAGTCTGGGTCCGCTTTGACCTGCAGCTCTTTGAACAAAAGACTCTCCTCTGAAGGCCTGCAGAAGCCAGTAGCCAGTAGAGGAAAAGACCTCGTTCTCCTGGGGCCGAGGAGCATCACATGGCTTCATCCATCACAAAGCCACACACTGGGCCTGTATGTTTTTGCACACTAAACTGCTAGCAATCTATGCAAACATGATCTTTTCTATAGACAAATGCCACAGCACAGTGCCTTGTACTAGTGTTAACATGTTCAGCTGGGTTAGATGCCAGGGTCTCCATTTTCAGGGCTATAAAAGTATTATGTGGAAATGAGGCATCAGACCACCACATGTTACCACTTGGCGAATGTGTCCACTGTGGAGTTGGTGATGTTGGAACCATTCCACACATGTGACCTCTGCTGGGTCACAGAACTCAGGAGGTGAAGGGCTGAGGTGAATGCTGCAGCCTTTTGGCTTGTGCAGCCTGAAGCTGAAACAACACCCACTTGTGCACTGAATAAACAGAAACTTGATCGTTTGTTCTGATTATATTTTATCCTTCTCTGCTCAGACAATGTAGTTTGAAATATAAGGAGGGAAGCTTGATGAACTTTAAATACTGTGAACTCTAATAATGTGGGAATATTTTTCAACTTTAATTTTCTGAAGTATAAATTATTTATGTAAATCCCTTGTTTTGCATATTTCATAGAACATGCATCTTTAAGCTTTATCATTGCCAACATGTACAGAAAGAGAATAAAAGTATAAGTTTATGAATGTAACTCCTCTCAAAGCTTGACTGTGTGTGTGAAAGGCTTTTAACAGTTCCCTTCAGAAGTGGGTGAGGTGGGGCGGGGCCAGGAGATCTGCCGAATTCTTCTGCATCCCTAGAGCCTGTGCATATGTCGGGTTTCTGGGCTTGATTTCAGGGGTGACTGTGGGTGGGTGACCTGCATGGGAGCTATGCTTGAACTGACGGGTGACCTTCAAGGAAGGCTGAAATGCAAAGGTCAGGACTATCCATCCACATGGCTGTGCCCTGCAGCTCCAGTGGCCCCACACTTCCTGTCCCTGGCTGTCACAGCCATATCCACACTGCTTATTTGGCTTTTGAATTATGAAATTTTTCAAATATTTAACTGAGATTTTAAACACAAAGTCCTCCAGAGAAGATAACAGGATAAAAGGTCACCTTTGAAAGAATCACTTGAACTGCCAAGGTGACAGACAGACCTTTTTCAGGCAGTTAGAGTAACCAGGAGGCTCAGGGCTCTGCCTTTCTCCAATATTTGTTAAATGGAATCACTTGGAAGGCACGGTTCAGTGTACTGACATTTTAAAGATTGATCTCTGACTCCAGCTGCTGCTCCTGCATACCCACTAGTTAAAACAGGAAAGACCTGAAGCACCCAGCATCCTGCTATCTATAGGAAGATTCGAAAGAGCAGGCACAGCCTGCTGAGGAGGCCAGCTGGGCTCCCCTGGGCTTAGGGAGCATGTCCAAGACAGAGCTGAAGTCAGGGAGGGTTGCCACTGACAGCCCACGTGTGGAGCATGACACTCCCTGGCAATCCAGCATATTTAAAGCTCTGAGGTAACTTGGAAGTAAAGCTACACAGCACCCATACTCTTTCCCAGGACTGCAGGGACTTTAATGCTCACTAGAGTAAGTGTGGCCTCTGTCGCTCAATAGTCAGGACACATCGGTCAGATTTGGGACACAAAGCCCTCAGGATCTAAGTCGTGTGACTTTGATGACTAGAGAGGCTACAGCCAGCAATTCCAGTTGTCTTTTTACCTAGTGCCTTGGAGGCAGCATGCAGAGGCAGAACATCCCAGGGGATGCTGGGATCCTCCTTTCTTAGCAGTTTGACCCCCACTGTCAGGCCTGAGTATCTGTGAGGAAAGTGCATCCTGGAGCATGAGCAGGACTGAACTTGAATAAAGCCCCGATGGTGATCGCTCTGCCTGGGGACTGACCCCAAACCAGGCACACAGGTTTATGGGGAATGATAAAGCTGTCTTGCTGTCAAGTGTTCCAGTGAAAACACCACACACACTTCCTAGCTCACAGCTAGAGCTTCAAAACCTAACTGCTGGTGTTCTGATGGTTCTTGTAACCGCTCCCTACCTAGTGAGAAGCTGTGTCCTCAGTGTTTTAAGTGTGTGTGCAATGCAGAGGCTGGACTCTCTATGGCCAATGGAGGCCTGACCTGGCTGCCCCCTGAAGGGAAGCCAGATGCTCCCCCAGGAGCTCGGCTGTCATCACCCTTCTTCCCACAGCAGGGGGCCCCTTCGAATGGCGGCTGTCTGCTGCTCCCCAGGATCGCGGTCTCTGTAGTCCTGTCCCTAAAACCTGTTCACAGAAGGAAAAGACTGTGTAGTGTTGATTAAGCACGCTTCCTCGAAAGGAAGCACCCCACAGACTTTGCCCCACCCCCAAGCTCTCTATCCTTTCAGACAGGTTCCTAGCCACTCTGCTTGCCTCAGTTTCTGCAGTTCTCAGATGAGCCTTTCTGTTGTAAAAGGTTTCTGACCCGCCTAGGCCAGAGGTCTGGACCTGCCGGGGCCACTTTTACTCCTTAAAAATGACTCGATGCTTATATTAATTTCATCCTGTTTGGCCCATGTCTCAGGCACATTGCTAGCTAGCTCTTTCATCTTAATTCAGCCCATTTCCATTCATCTGTCTGCCACGTGGCCCGTGGGGTGGCCCAGCTCACCCAGGTCCTACATGCTTCTTCTTTGGCTGCTGGATGGAGTCTGACTTAACTCCGCCCTCCTCTACCTGTCTCTCATTTCCTGCCTATTGCTACGGTGCTCACCACAGGCCAAAGTAGTTCCTTTATTTACAGAATAAAGAGAAACATTCCCACTACACCTTTCCATGTCTTCAGCCCCATCTACCTGTTCCCAAAGCACTCCCCTACACTGTCAGACCCTCCAGGGGCTGCACTTTACCATTAGGAACAGCCATGTGACTGGGTCCTAGCCCAGAAAATGGGAAGAAACCTGCCTTTAGTCCTGCCTTTAGTCCTGCACCACATAAAAAATGATAGCAGGTTAAGGTGGTGGCAAAGATGGAATCTCTGTTTCTCAAATCAATCATTCAAATGCTTCCACAAAGCATTATGAACTACGTAAGCATCCCAGGTAGCTAAGGTCTGAACATGATTGAAACTCAGACCTCAGTTACTTCTGGTCCTATCACCCAGGTCCATGTTCTTTGTGTATGTAGCAGCTGTTAGTGACATAAATGTGTGTACTTTTCAGTGGTGAGGATTAAGCCCAAGACTTTGTGCAAGCATTGAGATATACCTCCAACCTGATATAAAAATCTATTTTTTTCCCAGCCTGGTCAGTGATGATACATGCCTTTAACCCCAGCACTCAGGAGACAGAGGCAGGAAAATCTCTTGAGTTCGAGGCCAGCCTGGTCTACAGAGGGAGTTCCATGGCAGCCAGGGCCACACAAAGAACCCAGGTCTTGAAAAGCAAAATAAATAAATAGGAATGAGTTCCTTAGAATCCAGGTGTTAAAGATAGCAGAGCCCCCAAGGTCCTACTGGCGGACAGAGTGCCATCTTGCTAACACACCCACTAATGACACTTGCACAAAAAATAGACTATTGTGTCTAAACCACTCTCCCCTCCCTACCATGACAGTGGAATCCATATTAGGACCTTAAGCAAGTGGGCCGACCGTATCAAACTACAAAGCTTCTACATAGCAAAGTAGAGAGGGGAAGGGTGAAGAGAGGGGCGATGGACGGACGGACAGACAGGCAGACAGGATGTATAGAAGTAAGCTTCCATCCCAGCAGGCATGTCTAACTAGGCTTGTGGACCATGGTGACTGGGAATTGCAAGGCATGAGGCCCAACACATAAATCATAAACTAACGTAAACATTTGCTATGTATTTGTAACTTGATAGCACAATGCTGAGTATGAGCTCTGTAGATGACAATGTCCTGTCTTCACATCCAAAGATTGGATCTGCCTGCAGGGAGAAGTGACTGAGAGTGAGAACATCACAACTGAGTAGGAGTTGGACCACAAAACATCTGAGTGAGTGCTGAGACTTGGAGATTTGAGTGCCCAGCCCTAACAGGGTCATCATTTTCAATATCACTCCAACCACTACCAAGGCTCTGCAGACACTGAGGAAGAGAAGGCAGAATAGAAGAGTTGGACATAGTGACACGGCCTCGGGAGGCAGCGACGGGTGGATCTCTGTGAGCTTGAGGTCAGCCTAGTCCACAGAGCGAGTTCCCGGACAGCCAAGACTACATAGTGAGTCTCTCTCAAAATATATATAAAGTGTGTGTGTGTGTGTGTGTGTGTGTGTGTGTGTGTGTGTGTGTGTGATTGATAATTGGGAGGAATGCTGTATCTTGGTATAGCTGTTGCTGGGCAGCTGTGGCACTTAGTCAATCCAGCCAGAATTCTAACACAGATGGTGGTGAGTGAACCCCATGCCCCACATCCTCCTCAGGAGCTACTATTGGCAGTTGGTAACTGTCAAGGGAGGCAGAATCCTTTGCTTTGTTTTAATGTGTGGCCAGTGCTAGGTTCCCTGCACATGTGGATGGGCCACAACCATACAAATATGAGCAATTACACTAGGTGGGTTATCCAGGAGGAGGGGGAGGAAATGATTAGGACAGGAGCATAGATTTGGGGCAGAGCTGTGTTGGGAGTCATTTGGGGGGAGTCGGGAGAAATAGAGTATACATGATGTTTCACTGTAGAGTATGATATTCTCAAAAATAAAGTTAATATAACAACTTCTGAGTTTTCGAGCTGGAGGGAGCCATTTGACTCTCAGTATGTGGAGAGGGAGCACCCATGTGCTATGTGCCAAGTCACGGGGCTCTAAGCTTTGTGACTAAAGCCTCAAAGGGGAGACAGAGGCCAGGAGCCCATGCCACCCTTAGGCCTGTATGTAAACATCTGTGCTCTTTAAAATATGTAAAAGCTGGCTTTGTGCTCCATCTCCTTTTCTGTTTCATTTTTAAATTTCCAATTATAACTGAATTAGGAACAGTTGTTGCTGATAGTGGTAGTATTTTGATATAGGGTCTTTCTGTGTGGCAAGGCTGGCCTCAAAGTCTTTTTAATTTTTAAATATTATATGTGTATGGGTGTCTGCATTTCAAATGTGCACTTTATACATGCAGTACCGATAGAGGCCAGAAGAGGGCATCAGCTCCCTTAGAACTAGAAAGTCGTTACTTCTTTTGTGGGTGCTGGGAATTAAACCTGGGTCCTCAGAAGAATCAGCCAGTGCTCTTAGCACCTGATCCGTCTCTCCAGCCCCTGATCTAGAATTTTCTACCCTCCTGCCCTCATCTTCCAAGTGCTAGGATTACCAGTGTGCTCCACCATGGTGGACTAAGAACAAAATGCTCCTGGTTTCAGTGGATAGGAAATGATAGAAAACTGTCAGAGGGGTGAACGCTCAGGAAAGGAGGGCTGAAGGTCCTGGGGAGCTGGCCTGGCCGGTCTTCTTGGGCCTCACCTTGTAAAGACAGGTCTGCCCTTGTATTCAGGGACCCACATACACTGTGTTTCTAAGTTCCTTTCCTGTTCAGCGTCCATCAGAGCAGAGGAACGGGGCACCAGGCCACCAACCATCTCCCTGCTGCCTCTACTTTTTCACTAATTGCTCCCCCTGCAGGGAGGGCTTTGCCTGCTCCACTCCTGCACTGGGCCTGGCTGTACTGTACCGTGGTTATTGGGAACGTCCTCCACCCTGCCCCACTCCCGGCCCTAGGCTTACCCGACCCTTCTCAGTCTCTTTGTTCTCCTGTCTGAGCTTAGAGGAACGGAACTGCCTTTCAAAAGCAAGCTGGCTTAGGCTGAAGGTTTTCTCTTCCTGAGGCAGATAGGACTTTGAAGTACTGACAAGCTTTTCAGAACTGAAAAGAAAAGAGAAAAAAACACAACTCAGCACAAACAAGTACACCATTCAGAAGTTATTAAATGAGTTTGACATTCATTCTGTGAAAAGAAAGAGCTGGGTATACATCACTGGTGCCTGTCTATCTGCATGGGTTGGAATAATGTTCCCTAAAGGTCCATAAGGGAAGGCTTTGGACCCCAAGGGTAGTGGACCTTTAAAGGATGAAGTAGAGGAGCCCTGGTCTCTTCCTCTTCCTCCCCGCTTCCTGCGCAGTCTAACTCTACAGAAGCCCCTGTCGTGCTATTGCTACCCTATCAGAGGCCCAAAGCAACCGAGGCAGGCAAACTTTATCCTTCAAAAACTGGGAGCTAATTAAACCTTTCATAAGCCAAATGCCTCAGATGAAGCTGGCTAACGCATCTATCAGGTGAGTCACGGTACCTTTCTCCAGCTGTGGCTGGGGCAGGCCCTCACTCCTCCGCCCTGGGATTGGGACCAGAGGACAGACACGGAGCAACTTCTCCTGGAAGCTCGGAGGAGAGCACTGGTGTGGTCCCTCCGGCAGCCCGGCTTTCTTGCTGATTACATCAGGGGACTTTGCAATGTATTAAGTCTTCTCTCTTTTTCACTTGAAGACGATTCTGCCTTTTCCAACAGCTGCCCTGGCTAATCTAGTCCACTGTCTTCAGTTCTGCCCTTCATTAAACAGGGCACCCTCTGGACATGACCTCACAGAGAGTCACCTCCACCACTGCCTATCCCTACAAAGGAAATGGGCCGCCTTCTTCATCCCTTATTAATCTAGTATGCATTCCATCTAAGGAACTCATCTTCTATCCCAGCACTTGAGGCTGGCTGTTGGGAGTGTGATTCTCACCTGGGTTAGGATACCAGGCAACAGGAACAAAGCCCACACCATCCCACCAGTCCAGGGACTGTGAACAATTGGTCTAACACAGAAATCTCTGTGGCTACAATGTATGTCTTTGCTTTAAGGAAAGGGAATTTTTCTAGCCTTCTAGCCAGGCTGGTGGCCGGACTCGGGCAGCGTCTCACGGGCTATAAGGAACCAGACTCCACGGAGAGAGTTATGGGAAGCCACTGGGGAGCTTTCCATTGAGAAGTGGTCAGTCAAGATGCTGGGTGGAAAGGGAGGCTGGTGGAGCTGTGGCTGCACAGGCTGAGGAGCTGAGAGGGCAGTGGAGGGAAGAGCAACACAAGGCCTCTGCTCACTGAGATGCTCTGCAGTTGTTAGTGTCTACACAAAAAGGTCTTAAAAGTAAAAAAAAAAAAAAAAAAAAAAACCACGGGGCAGTGGTCGCACACACCTTTGATTCCCAGCACTCAGTAGGCAGAAGCAGGTGAACCTCTGTGAGTTTAGGCCAACCTGACCTACAAAACAATTCCATCTATTTATTTGTACTTTGTGCCATGTTTAACCTTATTTCTGACTTAATTATTCCTTCTTGTAACCTCTGTAGAGGAATTCTAGTAGTCATAAATCTCTTAAATATATTATAACATGGCAAATTTTCCTTTGTCTTTTGGCTATGACTGGTAGCTTGGCTGGCCTCCACTGTCTAGGGTGGCATCTAGTCTCTTTGGTGGCTTATAGGACATCAGTAGGGTCCCTCTAACCTCCACAGTCTTTATTGAAAATTCTGACATTACTGGATATTTCCCTATACAACTTTGTATGTCTTTTCTTTGTTATATATATTTGCTTTTGTTTATATATATTTTGTTTTATGACAATAAAAACAAGTTGTAGGACAGTTAAGGCTACCCTGGAGAGAGAGAGAGACAGAGACAGAGGGGGAGGGAGGGAGAGAGAGAGAAACTGTGAAGCAGGAATAGAACACAACACAAATTATTGGGGAAACAACTGAAGCAGCATTGATTTTTCCAGTGACTCAGGACAGAGCAAAGGACCTACCAGGAGAGTGTGATGGCCAGGGTGGTGGCCCCTGTGACCCTAGCACTGGAGAAGCAGAGGTGCAGTGCTACCCCCTTGTTCAGCACTATATCCTTATTTTGATATAAATGGTTTGTTTATATATATTTAACTTCTTGACTCACTACTTTGGTCTAATTGTTGATTTGGCACAATTTTTAAGTCAATTTGATACCTGATAGAGTAGTCTTCCTATAAAATTAAGAATTAGCTCAACTTTCATACAGAAATGAACACACACACACACTCAAACAAATATCCATAATTTTATTCAGATTGAACTGAATATGTAGACAAATTTGAGAAATTTTCATGTTTACAATTGTGATCCATGAACATAGTATATCTTCACATTAATTTGTTTTTTGTTTGTTTCTCTGTATAGTTTTGGCTGTTCTAGAACTCACTCCATAGACCAGGCTGGCCTTGAATGCACAAAGATTCACCTGTCTCTGCCTCCTAAATGCTGGGATTAAAGGCATGTGGCTAATTTGGTTCTTATTTTATTTCTCTTAAAGTAGTTCTCAATTAGAACTGCTTTTGACCTCAGAGTAGTATTTGGAGATAATTTTCATCATCGGGAAATTGAGGCCATATGGATAGAGGGCAGGGATATTGCTGCAAAGTTCTTCAATACAAAGACTATTCTGGTACCAAATACCAATAAGTACCATGTATGAAAAAATATGTATAAGGTCCTGTGGTCCTGTGGATGGCTAGAGATATTCTTCTTTTGTTACTATTACATTTGTTACTATTAATTTCATTTTCTGAATAGATATAAATAAAAATGATTTGTGTGTTGACTTTGAATTTGATACTCTTTCTAAACTTTATTACTTTTTAATATTTTAATTCTTTGAGAACTTTATACACATGGACAAAGCACTTTGGCTACAGTCACCTCTCTTCCCTAGTGCCTCCCAGATTCATCCTCCATCTCCCATCCCTAATCTCTTTTTTTTAATAACCCACCAAGTCTAATTTGTGCTATCCATATGCTAATGAAGGTGGAGCCATTCACTGGAGAATGGTCAACCTACTAAGGGCCACCCCCTTAAGAAAAAATTATCCCCCCTCTCCTAAAAGCTATCAACTGTCAATAGCCTCTTAGCTAGGGGTGGGTGCCCCTGAGCCCCTCACTGCAATTTTTAATTTTAATAATTTATATTTTATATTTTAATTTTATATGAAAAATTTATATATTTTTTATAAAAATATTTTATATAAAATTTATATTTTAATTTTAATATTTATTTATATTTCAGGATAGCAAGGGCTGCACAGAGAAACTGTTTCAACAAAACAAAATTTATTTGTTTATTTGCCTTTGTGTTTTTCTATATAATGCATAATATTATCTGTTAAAAATGAAAGGTTTGGGGGCTGGAGAGATGGCTCAGAGATTAAGAGCACTGACTGTTCTGCCAGAGGTCCTTAGTTTGATTCCCAGCAACCACATGGTGGCTCACAACTGTCTGTAATGACATCTGGTACTCTATTCCTTATAATAAATCTTTTTAAAAATGAAGGATTTTACTTGTTTTCCATTTATTTGTCCCCTTCTCTTATTAATTAAGGTCTTTGACACAAATCCGAAGTCACAATAGTGAGTTTCTTTGATTCATAAACTCAAAGGGAAAGCTTTTAGTGTCTCACTGTGATTTCTAGAACTCTGTTCTTACTTTGCTCTGTTAACGTGAAAGGTAACAGGAGCTTTCAAAACTACTTTGGTATAAACACTTAAAGATACACTGAATCTACCACCCAGCTTCAGTAACCACCAATGTCTCCACACCCTTTCCTCCTATATGTTCACTTTCCGGGGAGAATCCCCAGGGCTCACGCTAGCTGACCCCTCAGGTTATTCATACCTGTACATGCTGCTGGGCTTATTCCGCACGAACTGGGCACAGGTTCTCTGTTTGTCTTTGGGAGTGATGTCGTGGGAGGCGAGCATGAACCGGGGCGATCTGCTGAAGAGGGGAGTCTTCCCGGTCCCTTTAGGTTCTTTTTGTGTGTCACTCTGTTTCTCTACAGGAAGACACAAGAGCAAAATCAAACTCTTTAAAAAAAACAACCCCTGCGCTCTTGGAGTGGGGATAGCTGACGCTTAGCTGTGTCTACTGGGGTAGCAAAGCACCTGCGATGCCACCAAGTTGGTAACTGGTTCCTTTTGCTTCCCGAAGCTCTTGCTGTCGTCGAAACAGACACTCGCACAATGGAGAGGCTTTTGTCTGCAGGAGAAAATGAGTGTCTTTGAGGTCCCCACTGCAGGTGACAGCGAGCTGTTCAAATCTGGCCCCTAAATACAGCAGTGAGGTCTTACTCCACCAAAGCCAAGGTCAAGACTTAGGAATAATGTCAGCCCACAGTGACATCGAAGAACCTGCCTCCAGCACAGATGTTTCACTGTAAATGTCTAGCCACACAGAAGGGTTGGCTTCTATTTGTAGTTTTACTAAAGCATTACATCAGTCAATATTTACTGGGCCATTCCATGCTACACCAAGGCCAAGCTCTGTCTTCATAGATTCCTCGGTCTAGAACAGACAAATCACACAAGTGAAACCTTGGTTATGAGAGGCACCAGCTCATGCCTTTAGAGCACAGATGCTGTTCCTAAGCAGTCCTGGGAGGAAAGGTCCTCCTCCGGACACTGCCCACTGTCTGAAAATGGTGAGGGGATCGGGGCTAAGGGGCATAAGATTGTGGCCAGGTGTGAAAGGCCATTAAAAAGAAATTTTCTCCCTGAACCATAAGCCTTAGGAAGAGGGCCTTGGTCACTCCTCTGTGCTTCTACAATCCTGAAAGATTACACTCTGATTTCAACACATTTAGATTACATCTTGCATTCCAGCTCTTAAGACAATTTAGGAATTAGTATTTAATGCACGTTTTCTGAAATTCTGCTCATAAATATACTTGATGATCCCCAGTGTTGCTAATATTCTACCTAAAGTCTTCTATATTTTCTAGAAAATAAATACCTGGGGTTGGTTGAGAGACCCAGAAAACCAAACAGCAAAGACCCTATAGGACACGTAAGTTAAATTTGGTACTGCAAATAAGAATGCAAATTTCCTGAAGAGGTTCCTGACCTCAAAACGGAAGGCATCTTCAAAATAAGACACTGAAATGTTGTTGTCGTAAAGACACAACAAAGAAAGCAACTGTCTGCCCCTAAGTTTAATGTCCCTGACTGCATCACCACGGGTCCCTTCTCGCCTGCCTACTCCCTGCCTCCGAGACAACAGTGTCACACATTCTCTTTCCTGCCCCTGCTCAGAACTAGGTCCTGCCATCTGACTGAGGCAGTCCTGGTAAGGAGAGCTGAAAAGCCGGCCTGGGGATCGCTGCCGGAGGGGTGGTGCCAGGACTCTCTGTACCCCACCCTCCTCCCACCCCCATGCACACCTAACACCTGGCTGGAGCTGTGCGCAGCAGCAGGCAGATATGAGAACAACCAACTGACCCATTAGGACAGCAGAAGAAAATAGCCAGAGAAAAAGAAAAACAATGACATCATGGTTAAGTTAAAAATAATAATAACAATAATAAATCCCAGTACCGGTTTATTTGTGTGCTTTAAACAGTATTCATATTTCACTTGACTTTTTTCGGGTCTTCTATATGAAATTACTTTTTCTATAATCCTCTGCTGAAGAGGCTGTGCTACATTTTCAACCCATCTTTTATGTATCATCTCTTTTCTTCTTTCCTTAAAAACATCCTGATGCTGGAAGTATGTATCCATTCTCTGACAAAGTAATATAAACAAGACAAGTTACAAACATTTTCACTTATTATCATCTTATGAGTAAGAAAGTACCCATTCCTAAGCTCTCCATTTATGCCAACCAGTCCTCAGACCAATAACTGTAGTGTAGAATAAATGTCAGAGAATGTAAAAACAGGGGGCAGGAAGAAAATATGAAAAATTCTAAATCATACTGCATCTTCAGATTAAACTGTTATCCAACTCATGAACCCAATTGAGCCTTTTCTCACTCACCAAATTCTTATTTCTTTTTTTTTTTTTTTTTTTTTTAAACTTTATTTATTATTCATTTATTTATTTGCCTTGGTGTTTGCATGGAAGTGGAACTACAGACAGTTGTTAGCTGCCATGTGGGTGCTGGGAATCGAACCCGGGTCCTCTGGAAGAGCAGACGGTGCTCTTAACCGCTGAGCCATCTCTCCAGCCCCTCTTATTTCTTTTTAAACTATTAGCCAGTCAAGCATTGTCCATCTAGGTTTTACCACCACAAGGTCTGTGCCTGAACTGGAAGAGCAAAGACAGGAAGCTTGCTTTGATGCTGCTCTGTCCTATGAAATGAGGCTCCCCTCCTCCCCCCCCCCCCCCCGTGGCTGCTTTTGATATTTAAATGAGAATTTATGGGCAAGTAATTTAGTTACTGCATATCCCATCCATCTCTTACAGTATACTTAATAAACTATTTTGAGAGACAATGAATGTCTATTTACTTTGTAAATTCAAATCGCAATAAAAACGTCAAACATTGTTATAATGCTGTCTTTCAGAGGGAAATTAACTCCTCTAAAGCTTGTTAACTCCATGATGATTATTAATAACTCAACTGGTCATTACCCTCACATACTGATTAATTTCTGCTGATTTTTATATAGCCCAATACAGTATAAAAAAAATAGGGAAAAGATGCGAGTTTTGTTAGAAAAGAATTTCCATTGAGTACAAGTCAAAGAGGGGAGCAGTTAAAACAATCTCTTGGACTCCTTGAGGGCAGATCTGGACAAGATGTGGGACTTTCAGTGGTTCTGCAAGGAATAACACCATCTCAGGTCTACAAAGCTTTGGGGTGTAAATCAGAAGTACCTCATGCTGCCTGCAAATGGGTCTCCCTAGCAAACTATTACAGCCTGAACGTACTGTCCCTCCAAACACTTGTGTTAGTTTGGTTTCCAGGTGATGGGGCCATGGGGTGATGATAGGAACTTCAGAAGGCAGTGCTAGAAGGAAGTTCAGCTGTGCAGAGCATGCCTTTGAAGAAAATACTGACACTCTGCACCTTGCATTCCTTCTCATTTTGCTTCTTAAACACCCAGAAGTGAGCAGCTATGGCTACTATCTACCATTATGCTCTACTGGACCACAGACTCGAAGTGACTGTGAACAGAAGCCTCTGAATCTCTCAGCCAACATACATCTTAGCTCTTGTAAGCTCTTAATCTTCACAGCAACAGCATGACATCAAGCCTTGCTCCCCCAGAACACAGCATGAAGCCACTGACCTTCACAATGTAGTTTTCTCTGAATAATATTGCATGCACAGCTTCATCAATGTCTTCTCTAGCTAACATCTAAAAACAAAATTGAATAGTAGGTCAAAATTTCTGAAGGAACAATCAGAATGCCAAGTCCCATGGCAATATTACAGCATCATTAATGCAAATCTAATGCCTGTATCTGACAGCATAGTTTTAACTCTTTATGATGGGAAATTTTAAATACTATTCTCCACGAACCTATAACCTAGTTTTAACAAGTAGCAACTCAGTCTCATTACATATAAGTCCCTACTCATTTTTCCATCATCTACCTAGACTATTTTAAACACATCCCTGACAGTACATCATGAAATCGTATTTTGCTAAAGCTTCCAGAAGCTGAGGCTGGAGAGATGGTTCTCCAGCAGTTACAAGCACATACTGCTCTTGCAGAGGACCAGGTTTGATCTGGCAGCACCTACGTCCAACAGTTCAGTTTACAACTCTAACGATGTCTCTGGGCTTTGGGTACCTGCACTAAAGTATACATATTCACATATGGCACATAGTTAAAAATTAAATTAAAAATATAGTTCCAAGAAGCTTACTAGTAATTCTTATATAAAATGAACTCTCTTTTCAGACACTCATATAACTATATTTAAGGAATCTCTTGAGGTTTTTGCGTTCTGCTAGGTCTCTTCATACACCAAAACCTCGAGGGTTGAGGGTGTGGCTCAGTTGGTAGCGTGCTTGTTTGGCAGACATGAAGGCCTCTAGGTCCTCAGTTCAAGCCCCAATCATGACAGGAAGTAGGTGAGGTGGTGTCTAAAGGCCAGCCTGGGTTACATGAAACCCCATCTCAAAAACAAACACTGTTTTCCAGAAAATACAGAAATGTTAATGAGTTGTAGCAGGTCCTCTGAAATTCACTGTTCACAAACACAAAAATGGTAAGTGCACATTTCACAATTTTTTTTTAAACTTTATTTATTTTATTTATTTGCCTTGGTGTTTGCCTGGAACTGGAACTACAGACAGTTGTTAGCTGCCATGTGGGTGCTGGGAATCGAACCCCGGTCCTCTGGGTGCTCTTAACCGCTGAGCCATCTCTCCAGCCCCACATTTCACAATTTTTATTGCCATCATGGCAAAAGTAGCAAGGTAAATTCTCAAGAGCTTTCTTTATGATGAAGCAAATCATAGAAACCCATAAAACTGAAATTTTGGGCTGGAGAGATGGCTCAGCGGTTGAGAGCACAGGCTATTCTTCCAGAGGTCCTAAATTCAATTCCCAGCATCCACATGGTGGCTCACGACTATCTATGATGACATCTGGTGCCCTCTTCTGTATACTGTATACATAATAAATGGGTCTTTAAAAAAAAAAAAAAACCTGAAATTATCAGACCCTGAAGGGCAAGCTCTGGCCTGTGGCATTTGC
>PVIH01026950.1:0-17843 GCA_004025045.1 Sigmodon hispidus | reverse complement strand
GGAAGAGACCTTGAATAAGGATATACAGGGATGAAAAAAAAAATTCAGAGGGAAAGATGAACACAAAGAAAATATAGGTGTAGCAATCTTATTTGTATTTCTTCCCTTGATAAGCCATGCTTATCATTCTTATCCTCTGTATAGTTATTGTTAACTCTTCCACATTTTAAATTCTTTTTACTGTGTTTTTTTTTTTTTTTGATACATACAAAATAAAGAAGGAAGAAAAAAAAAAAAGAACCAAGATGGTCATTACTTATTCATCACAGGAAAATTGGTCAAGAGGAGATTTCAGTCCTGAATATATATGCCCCTAATATAAGGGCACCTACCTATATAAAATATTTCTCAGCTCCTCATGGAACTTTCTCCAAAATTGACCACATAATTGGTCATAAAGCAAATATCAACAGATACCAAAAAATGAAAATAATCCCTTGTAACATATCAGACCACCAGGGCCTAAAGTTAGAGTTCAACAACATCAAAAATCAAAGAAAGCCTACCAACTCATGGAAACTAAACATCACTCAGCTGAACCATCTCTGGGTCAAGGAAGAAATTATGAAAGAAATCAAAGTCTTCCTAGAATTTAATGAAAATGAATCCACAACATGCCCAAACTTGTGGGACACAATGAAAGCAGTCTTAAGAGGAAAATTCATAGCACTAGATGCCTATATGAAAAACCTAGAGAAATCTCACACAAGAGAACTAACAACTGAGTTGAAAGCCTTAGAACAATTAGAAGCAAACTCACCTAGAAGGAAGGAGTAGACGGCAGGAAATAATCAAACTTAGAGCTGAAATCAACACAATTGAAACAAAAAAAACAATACAAACAATCAATGAATTTAAGAGTTGGTTTTTTGAGAAAGTCAACAAGATAGATAAGCGCTTTTCCAAACTAATCAAAAAGCAGAGAGAGAGTATCCAAATCAACAAAATCAGAAATGAAAAGGGGGACATAACAACAGTCCCCCAGGAAATCCAGAGACTTATCAGATCATACTTTGAAAATCTGTATTCCACAAAAAGGGAAAAACCTAGAAGAAATGGACAGCTTTCTGGACAGGTACCATCTACCAAAATTAAATGAAGGTCAGATTAATTACTTAAACAGGCCTATAACCCTTAAGGAAATTGAAGCTGTCATTAAAAGCCTCCCCAAAAATAAAAGCCCTGGTCCAGATTGTTTCAGTGCCGAATTCTACCAGACATTCAAAGAAGAATTACTACCATTACTTCTCAAACTATTTCACACAGTAGAAAGTGAAGAAATATTGCCAAATTCCTTTTATGAGGTCACAATTACCCTAATACCCAAGCCACACAAAGACACAACAAAGAAGAACTACACACCAGTTTCCCTCATAAATATTGATGCTAAAATTCTCAACAAAATTTTAGCAAACCTTATACAATAATATATAAAAAATATCATCCACCTCGACCAAGTAGGCTTCATCCCAGAAATGCAGGGCTGGTTTAACATACAAAAAACCATAAACGTTATCCATCATATAAACAAACTAAAGGAACAAAACCACATGATCATATCCTTAGATGCTGAAAAAGCCTTTAACAAAATCCAACACTCCTTTATGATTAAAGTCATGGAGAGATCAGGAATACAGAAGAATACCTAAATATAATAAATGCGATTTACAAGAAGCCGACAGCCAGTATCAAACTTAATGGAGAAAAACTCAAAGAAATCCCACTTAAATCAGGAACTAGACAAGGATGTCCTCTCTCCCCTTATCTATTCAATATAGTTCTCAAAGTTTTAGCTAAAGCAATAGGAGAATAAAAGTACATTAAGGGGATACAAATTGGAAAAGAAAAAGTGAAACTATCTCTATTTGCAGATGATATGATAGTATACATAAGTGACCCACAAAATTCTTCCAAGAAACTGCTATGGCTGATAAACACCTTCAGCAATGTGGTAGGATACAAGATTAACTCAAAGAAATCAGTAGCCCTTCTATACACTAAAGATAGAAGAGCTGAAAAAGAAATAAGGGAAGCATTACTCTTCATAATAGCTGCAAATAGTATTAAAGACCTTGGAGTACCTATAACCAAAGAAGTAACAGATCTATTTGACAAAAATTTAAAATCACTAAGGAAAGAAATTGAAGAGGATATCAGAAAATGGAAAGCTCTCCCATGTTCCTGGATAGGTAGGATCAACATAGTAAAAATGGCAATTCTACCAAAGGCAATCAACAGATTCAATGCACTGCCCATCAAAATCCCAACACAATATTTCTTGGACCTTGAAAGAACAATACCCAATTTCATTTGGAATAACAGGAAAGCCAGGATTGCCAAAAACAATTTTGCTCAACATAAGTACCTTTGGAATGCAGTATGGCAGTTTCTCAGAAAATTGAGAATCAATCTCCCCAAGGACGCAGCAATACCACTTCTGGGTGTATACCCTAAAGATGCACAGTCACACTCCAAAGGCATTAGCTCAACTATGTTCATAGCAGCATAATTTGTAATAGCAAAAACCTGGAAACAACCTAGATGCCCCTCAACTGAAGAATGGATTAACAAACTGTGTTACATCTACACAATGGAGTACTACTCAGCAGTAAGAAAAAATGATATCCTAAAATTTGCAGGCAAACGAATGGATTTGGAGAATATCCTCCTGAGTGAGGTATCACAAATCCAGAAATATAAGCAGGGGATGTACTCACTCTTTAGTGGACTCTAAACAAACAAATAAACAAACAAGAAAAAAGTAAAGCATGCCCAAGCTGCAAACCACAACCACTGAACAGCTTGGGATCAGAAACACCTTGGACTGACTCCTTGGATCCCACTGCCCCTAGAGGAACACCTGACTCAGTCTTGAGGTTGGGGGGAGAAAACTGGATCTGCCAGAAGTGGTGGCTGAACTAAGCAATATTAGGACAGTGGGACCTTGGGACTGCCTGCCGCCTGCCCAGGGAGGTAATGGGAAGTTGTGGAGAAGAGAGAATGACCTGATGTGGTGGTAGGGGTAAGGGACCTTGAATAAGGATGTACAAGGATAGAAAGTGTGACTTCTTTGTTCATAATAATAATATAAAAGAAAAATAAAGAAAAGCAGTAAAAATAAAACTAATATTATATGATATCTAAAATATTTCAAAATAAATATAACTGCAAGTAAGCATTTAGAAGACAGGTTTGCTCATTGGTCTATTTTGCTTATTTATAAAAATACAAAGCAGAAAAATATTATTTACTTCACAGAAGAAAGCCACTGTCTTCATAAAAGCCTAAGCATTATATTCACCAAAACAGAAAACAAAATCTTGCATTCATCAGTATTAATATAAAGAGAAATTCCTCACAATTCTCCTAATTGTAAGACCTTACCTCCTACCACTTTTGGTGATATATATAGAGAGAAGCCACAAGTAATGCCAGAGGTTGAGAATGATACAAGCCAGATTCATTTCACAAATGTTGCTGCTGACAAAAAGGAAACAGAATCAGAAGGTGAAAAGTATGTATGTTCCATGGCCTGGCAAATCCTCTCTTGAGAGTCTCTTGCCTATAAGCACAAGGGGCTGGATAGCAGATACCCTTAAATGTTATAAGAATGATAAAAGGTAACAATCTCAGTGCCTTCTGTTTGTAAAAAAGATATTTCAGTTATGTTTGCTTTATATTAAAAACTCTACAAGGACATGTATTGATATGGTCAAGTGAAATACGCCACATGAACACAACTAATTGGCAGGTAAGAAAGGGGCTGTTGTTTGATGTTTCCTGGAGAGATATATAGAGAAATCTATTTTCCTGGATAGGGAAGATCTGGCAGACCAAATAAATTTATCCATCTAAGTCCAACTTGATGAACCAATGGCTTTGTTGGAGTTACATATAAGGAGACTCCTGAGAAGCTATATCTCCAAAAAGCTCCACCCTGATATGAGTGATAAATCATGAAAGCTTCAACACTTGAGTGGAGTTCTTTCCGCAGTCAACCTGAATTCCCTAAACATTCAGTTCTCCAGCATTTCATACGACCACATACAGCTGAGGCAGGATTATTTGCAGCTGTGGGAAGCTGGAAGGCTGGAGTGGTTGGAATCTCAGGTGCAGGGCTCTCATTCCATCTTGCACCCTTTTAAAAAGAACTCTTAATTGTAATAGTAGGTTTCTGGCCTGGACTTTCAGGTCTAGCCTTGAGGTTCAGACCCACTCGCGGCCCCACTGCCGCTTTGCCCCAAAGAAACACACATTTCATGCTGATCAGCGTAGGGCCCAGGCATATAGCTTGCTAACTCCTTCACCTTAACCCATGATTCTTATGTTGTTCAGCCATGCAGCTTGGTAGCTTTTCTCAGCAGCATTTCAACTTCTTTCCTCTGCATCTCCTGGTATCTCTGCTCTGCCCTGAGATGTTCCCAAAGTTTTCTTAGTCTGGTAGCCCTGCCAACACTTCCTGCCCAATCAGCTTTTTATTAAACCAGTAGGAGGAATGAATATTTACAACATACCAACATAATCCCACTACACTTACTAGACCTGATCTTCTGAGGGTCTCTGCTAGTAATCATTGCCTCTCTGATTTCAAGACAAAAATGACCATGGCCATATTATGACCAGAGGACAGAGTTCTATAACAAGGACTTATAAAAAGTGACACTTTTTTAAAAATACTTTTAAAAATTATAGAATTGGCTCTGGATAATATATGCACAGATATGACATCAACAAATTCAAAATTATATAATGTCCATAATAATATGCTGTACAGTCATATGTGATTTAAAATAAATACCCACATGCAACATTATTTTATACAAACATTTCAAGTGCAATGAATTAAAGCTCCATGTGAGTTCCTGACCTTTTTCAAGGCAGTATACAGAAGTTCCTCTTATAGTGCAGAGAAATTATAAGAATTTAGAAGGGCCTGGGCTGTCCTACCAGGGGAACCAAGGACCATGACATCTGCTCAGAGAAGGTAATATATCTTCTCTAAGGCTGGGAAAAGAAACTTATGAGCAATAATGATTCAGATTGTTAACTACATATACACAGCCTGGCTCTGTTCTTTAAAGAATCAGTTGTCAACCTCTCTATTATACCTCCTCCATCACAACACTTTCACACTCACACAATCAAGTTAAGACAAGTCAGTCTCAAATCAACAAACAGCCAGGCAGAAACTGTGCTTGTCAAAATGAAGGGTACAATAGTGGACTTTCATAACAATGTTCCCTCTTCTAAAGCAATTAATCTCAAGTCACTATGAAAACAGTTGATAACACATTAGTTTTTGTTTATTGTTTATTTTGGTTTCTTGTGAGAAGTTATATGGTTGTGTTTTGGTTTTGTTCTGATGCAAAGTCTGACCTAAGATTGTATCAAATGAGCAATCCTTCTGTCTCAATCTCCTGAGTACTGGGATTACAGGAAACCAACACTCCAACTACTATTTAAGAATTTCTATCATACTAGTGTTGTGACAGACATAGGAAGTTAAAATAAGCTTAGGACTAGGTCCCTTTCTTAAAGAAACTCAGTCTTATATGGATAAGACAATATATATAGAAAACAGACAGAAAGCTAGAAACCAGTATAGCTTCCATTTTTGATCCTATGAGCTGAATGAACTATTTCTTAAGGATTTACTATGTATTACTGTCTCATTTCCCTATCTCAAAGCCATTATTAGATAAGTCTCATTACTACCACTACAATGTGCCTTGGAGAAAAGCAGGTAGAAAGGAATAAATTCCAGGTCGTACAGTAATATGACACCAGCACCTGACCATGTAGCATTCCACTCTGGTAAGTGTGGCTAGCCACAGCTAAAAATTGCTGGGTTGACATAGTAGGGCTGAGGTTCTATGAATAACTGGCTATTGCTCTGCGGTCAGAGGATGGGATGAATCAGACAAAGAAGAGATGGGAAGATATTCCCAGCAGGACAATGAGAAGCACAGGAGATGGACCGACAGTTCTGAGTGTGAGAACCAATAGACAAAAAAGTCTAGTTTTAAAAAAAGAATGTCAAGTTCAAGTTTGAAAGGAAAGTACAAAGTATTCAAGATGGTCTATAATATGAAAAGTCACACACTTTCCATACCTTATTTCAATACCTTGATACTCTCTTTCACCAGGCTCTAGTCTTAGTAATATACCATAGAGATTAATTCACAGCCAGCCTCCTATCCCCTGAAGGGTTTTTTCAGTGTATCATAAGTCTCTTTCATGGATGCAGGTTTCCACAACCCAAAAAGCACTTGACATTGTTGCAAGGCTTCATTCATTGGCTTCATCTGGTATTCACAGAACCTCTCAATATATCCCTTGCAACACTTGGTCTAATTATTATCTCAGTTTATAAGGCACCTTGTAAGCCATTCAGAGCCATGCCACTGATCAGGTTTACACAAAGCCTACTTTTCTCAAGAGTAAACTAATGCCCTACTAAATTGTCATCTTTTCCAGGAACATCCGGTGACTATCCACTTGGTACTGAGTTATACAGACTCCAGAGACAGGGCCTTCAGCAAATTTCAGTTATCAGTCATAGACTAGGAGCCAGCCATAGCTCTAGATTTAGCAATATCCTCTTAGCTATGGCATCAAAAGCAACAAGGCAAAAATAAATTGAACTTCAACAAAATCAACAGTATAGATGCAATAAACTATACTATCAGTTGCTGGTAGCCAACTTGATTCACCCTCAGATTGTGTCCATCTCTTCCCTCTCTCCCCATGCCAATTCCACACATCCTCTTTGGAACCTGAGCCTCCATGCAGAAGCAGGTCTCTGGCATCTGGCTCCCAAACAGCAGACCAAAATAGGTAAGCCTCTCATTTTTGGTGTGGCTAAGACTTCACCTTAGGTATTGCAAAGCCTTTTAGCAGAGAAAGGCTAAGTAAGAGTAAGGTGAAAAGTAAGAACATATACTTGAGAAGTCATGGGCTATAAGCAGTCTAAAGAAATAAGATTATTTATTCATATCATGCAGCATACTCTTAAAAAATTAAGGTTTCATCTAGACAAAAAGGCTCATTACTATTTGTATAACAATATACTTCTTGGTTCCTGGAATAGGGAACCCTAAACTTGGAAACATGGGATAGGATGGGTACAGATAGTCAAGAAATGTACACATCTAAAGAGTCTAAGAACATACCAGTGGAAACTTTATCTCTCTGGAATATGCTACACCAGGCCCTTGACACAAAATTGACAATTTCACCTGGAAATTCTTCACCTACTGCTCCCTTACCACATAAAGAGATGCCTTTGTTAAAATATCCTGGGTCAAAGCAAAATATATTCCATACCTCCCAGGCTCCTTTATTCTCCATAGTTTAAAGAAAGTGATTTTTTAAAAAGTGATTTAAGGCATATTGTTTTAAAGAATTGTAAGTCACTCTTTAAGCATGGTTTAAAAGTCTATGTAAATTGTAACAAAATTTGGCTTTAAACATATAACAAAAGCTTTATTTTAAATCCAGGTTAAATTTAAATACAGGTTTATTTATTTTAAAAATAAATAAGAGTTAGAAAAGATGAATATCATGTGAGTTTACTGCCATCTTAATTAAAGTTGACCACATGGAATGGGTCTACCAAGGAGGTGGCAACAAGTCTCCAAGATATTTTCAATTAGGATAGATTTTTTAAAATAATAATTATTGTCTTGCAAACAAGGTTTATGAAAGATATGATTTACAAACAATGCTTGTTTAATAAGGTATTAAAACTACTCCTCCATGCATTCTTATGCAAGAATGTACCTTGCCCTGTCAGTCAAACTTTGTAACATTAAGAGTTATCCAGGTGAAATTGGTTTTAAGGTATGAAGGGGTCATAGGAAACAGCTGAGATTTACTAATGTGTGACAGGGTTAGCAACCCTAAAGAGAGACAAGTTACACTAGTGCATCCTAGGAGTTTTGACGATGTTGATGCCATATGATTGTCATTGGAAACCCCAGCCACAGTGAAATGGAGCAGGCTGGGACCTAGAAGGCAGACTGTACAATGCTTCTGAGCTGCATCCAGAGTGCTGACCTAAGCCCCTAGGGAAAGACTGTTCCTACTATTTTGCATATCGTGGATTATGGTTATGCCCCATTTTCCTCTTGAAGTAAAAAAAAAGTATATGAGATTTTAAATTTTTAAAAGGAAATTTTGGAGATTTAAAAAACAGTTAAATTACAAAAAAATACTAAAAAATATTTAAATCAACTATACTGTAAAGAGAGTGATTAAGCTAACATAATGGAAGAAATTATTTGGAAGTCATCTTAAGTGTCTAGAACCCAAAATATATGAAAAACCCATACAAATGAGCAAAAAGTAAAAGAACTTGATTTAAAAATTCATACAAGGCTTAAACATTTCTCCTAAGAAAATATTTCTGGTGGCCAACATATATATAGAAGAATGTTGTCCAGACCCACCTGAAATTCCTAGGTTCAAGAGATCCTCTTGCCTTAGCTGCTCAAGTATCAAGTACAAAGGTGCACTCTACCATACTCGACTTAGATGACAATTTTTTAAACTCTAGTATTATGGTATATCTACTTAATATATTATTTCTACAGATATAGAAAGTCCAGAAACTTCAAGTGGTACATTAAAGGGCTGCCCAAAATAAAACTTTGATCTGAGTAAAGCAATCAAGAAGGAGACATTAAAGATTTCCAAAGGCTTCAGGCTGTCCTAGTTTTCTTTCTGTTCATGTAATAAAATACTCTGACTAAACACAACCTATGGGGAGGAAAGAGTTTATTTGGCTTACATTTCTAGGTCACAGTCCATATGAGGAATGTTAGAACAGAAATTCAAACAGGAACTTGAAGGCATAAGCCATGAACAGGCTTGCTGACTTGTTCAGTCACTGGTTCATGTTAAGCTAGCTTTCCTATTAAAGCTCAGGACTACCATCCTAGATGCTGCCCACAGTAGGCTGGGCTCTCCCATATCAACTAAGGCAATCAACATAATATCCCACAAATGTGTCCACACACCAAGCTGATCTAAAAAGTCCCTCAATCAACACTCCTTTTTCAAGTGTCTCTAGTCTGTGTCAAGTTGATAATTAAAGCTACACATGTGACTAGATAAGGCAACATATCTGAAGACAGATTGGCAACATGGACTTAAAGGCAGATGGTCATCTGAAGATAAATGATTTGTAAAAGAGGCAGCCAGCATGTTGGTTACAAGAAGCTCTTGAGGTAGCTTAAATCCTAGCATGTTTACCTGAATTAAGAAGTCTTCCTCCTAAACTAGAGTGTCTTGGGCTTGATGGTAGAGTGTGCATAAGCCTTGTGCATAAGTCCTAAGGTCCTATTTCTTCACCTACAAAAAATTCTTCAAATAAATGTAGTGGCACTTATATCTAATGGTTAACCAACAGGTACCTAATTCAATAGAAGAACTTCACACCTGAGACTACAGACCCTAAAGGAGGACCTATCATTGCCACCTCACTAAACCAGTGTAATTTCTAACTACATTCTAAATACTTATTTGTATACCCATAGATAAATGTAGCTCCACCCCTCATCAAAGGAGCTTTGTGCAGCAGTGATCATCACAGAAAACCACAACTGGTCAAAATGAATAGACTGACTGATCTTGGGTGCCTGTCCCAAGTTAATACATTTGCACTTAAGGATCAGCAACATCAAAGAAGAGAAGACAGAAGGATTATAAGATCCACAGGACCAGTAACATGGTCTGTCTTTCTGTAAACTGTGAATATGCTTTATTTACCATTGGTTAATAAGCTATTTTGTCCTATGGCAAGACAGCTTAGAGGCAGGCAGGAAATCCAAGCAGAGGTAAATATGAAAAAGGGTGGAGCCAGGGAGACATGCCAGTGAGACACAGAGGAAGTTGGATGAGAATGCTACACTGAGCAAAAAGGTACCATGTGGCTAAACATAAATAGAAACAGGGGTAGGTTAAGAGTAAGAGTAATAAAGTAATATGCCTGAGCCACAGGCCAAACAGTTTATAATTAATATAAGCCTTTGTGTGATTTATTTGGGTCTAAATGGCTGTGGGACTTCTGGTCTAGACCTTGGGTCTAGATCTCAGGGATAGGCCAGGCAGAAACTTCTCACTACATACCAGGACATCTGCTTCAAGATAGAATCTTCATTAAAAACATGAAATGGCAGAGGGAAAAATGAGGGGTGAATCTCAGAGGAGTTAGAGTGAGGAGATGGGAGCTATTGTAATCAAGATACTTGGTATGAAATTCTCAAAAAATAAAATATACTATTAAAGTTATTTTGAAATTTAAAAAACTCGGTATTAGCTCTTCTTTGAATGTCTGGTAGAACTCTGCACTGAAACCAACTGGGCCTGGGCTTTTTTTAGTTGGGAGGCTATTAATGACAGCTTCAATTTCCTATGGAGTTATAAGACTGTTTAGGTCTTTAATCTGGTCTTGATTTAATTTTGGTAAATGGTACCTGTCTAGAAAGCTGTCCATTTTTTCTAGGGTCTCCATTTTTGTGGAGTATAGATTTTCAAAGTATGACCTGATAATTCTCTGGATTTCCTGGGGGTCTGTTGTTATGTCCCCCTTTTTGTTTCTGATTTTGTTGATTTGGATACTCTCTCTCTCTGCTTTTTGGTTAGTTTGGATAAAGGTTTATCTATTTGTTAACTTTCTCAACGAACCGACTCTTTGATTCATTGATTTTTTGTAATTTTTTGCTTCAAATGTGTTGATTTCAGCTCTAAGTTTGATTATTTGCTGCTGTCTATTCCTTCTATTTGAGTTTCCCTGAACTTCAGATAATTGGGAATAAATCTATCTCAAGAGCCAGCTATACCACTCCTGGGCATATACTGAAGGATGCTCAATCATACCACAAAGACACTTGCTCAACTATGTTCATAGCAGGTTTATTTGTAATAAACAGCCTACATGCCCCTCAACCAAAAAATGGATAAAGAAAATGTGTAATTTTTACACAATGGAGTATTACTCAGCTGTTAAAAACAATATGACAACATGAAATTTTCAGGCAAATAAGTGGAACTAGAAAAAAATCATTCTGAGTGAGGTAACCCAGACCCAGAAAGACAAACATATTATGAACTCACTCATAAGTGGATAATAACTGTAAAGGATAATTGTTCTACAATTTACACACCTGGAGAAGCTAGGTAACAAGGAGGCTTCAAGTGTGAATGCTCAGAGCTCCTTGGGAAGGGGAAATAGAAGAGATCTCCTGGGTAGGGGGTGGATAGGGATGGGAACAGGAAGGATCAGGTTGGTGGGGGATGAAGAGGGAGAATACTAAAAGAGATGACTAGAAAGGGGGTGACATTTTGGCATCATGTAGAAACCTGGTACAAGGAAAACTCCCAGGAATCTACAATGATGATCCCAGCTAAGACTCCTAGAAATAGTGGATACATAGCCTGAACTGGCCATCTACTTTGACCAGGCAAGACTTCCAGTGGAGTGACTAAGACACCAACACAGCCACATAATCTTCAACCTCCAACCTCCAATCTGCCCTGACTATGGGATGTGCTGGGTTAAAGGTGACACAGAGATTGTGGGAGTGGCTAACCAATGACTGGTCCAGCCTTAGACCCATGCCATAAGAGTTAACCTACCCCTAACACTGCCTGGAGTGTCAGGATCCAAAGGCTGGAAGGCCCAGAGACCTAGGATAGAACCAAACATGATTAGTAAAATAAAATATATGTAATAATGACTAATACTGACTGCTATGATAACTAATATGGCCTAGCCCAACTGTCATCAGAGAGGCTTCATTCAGCAACTGATGGAAACAGATGCAGAGACATACAACATAACACTACATAGAGCTCCTGATGGAATCCTACAGAGAAGGGTAAGAAGATTGTAGGAAGTTAAAGATACCACAAAAACCCCACAGAATCAATTAAGCTGGGCTTATAGGAGTTTACATAGTCTGAATTGACAATCAGGTTGCCTGCCTGGAACTGACCTAGGCCATATATATATATATATATATATATATATATATATATATATATATATGTATGTATGTATGTATGTATATGTTACAGTTGTCTATCTTGGTCTTCTTATGAGACTCCTAACAGTGGGAGCAGGAGCTGTCTGACTCTTTTTCTGGCTTCTGAAAACTTAGTCTTCATACTGGGTAGCTTTGCCTAGACTTAACACAAGAGGGGGTACTTAATCTTACCGAAACTTGATATGCCATGTTTTGTTGATATCCATGGGAGGCTTGCCCTTTTCTGTACAGAAATAGAGGAGGAGTGGATTGGGAGATGGGTGAAGAAGAGAGGTGGCAAGGAGGAAATGGGAGGAGAGGATGGAGGGCAAACTTCAGTCAGGATGTAAAATAAATGTTTAAAAGGTACCATTAAAAAAAATCCCTGCACATAAACATTTGAGGTGCTATTTCCAAATATAATGACGGTTTTTAATTTTATCTTCTCTCTTTCTGTAAAAGGGTAGTCTCAGTTTGACAGCATAACACTGACTTCATTGTGGACTTCTGAAACACTTCTCTAACTACAACAGAAAGAAGACCTTAGACTCAGCATCAAATTTAAAGACACTGTTCTGTTTCATCTTTTTTCTTATTATGATCTTCAACTTTTATCAAGTGGATCTCAAATGTTTGGCTTTATTGGGATTCAATTGGCAGAGAGTTGTTAAGTATATAATGGATTTATTGGGCTGCATATGGCTTCATTTTTAATCCTGAAGGTGAACTGCATGATGCCAAAGTTTGGCAATCCCTAACTCCCTGTGACAAATGCCATAGAAACAGGTTAAGTTGAAGAAGCCGAAAGAACCTGGGCATGGTATGTCATATCTGTAATGTCAGAATTTGAGAGGCTAGAGTTTGAGACCATCCTAAGCTACATGGCAACTTCCAGATCAACCTAGGCTACAGAGTGAGGCCCTGTCATAATAAAGAAAAGAACTAAAAAAGAGCTCAGGAGTTTGGAGAGAGAACACTCAGAAGCTGTATCATGCCATACATGCATCAGCATAAATAAGGTTCTAGAGAAGAATATAATGAGAATGCTGAGAAGAAGCTGTCCAGAAGATAAAGTGGTGAGAAACCACACAGCTGAGGAAGCAAGAGTTAATTAGCAGTTTTCACACTCAGGCCTTAACTGCTTCTCCTCAAATCATGGATTCCTTTAGTCTCTGGCACAGGGACCAACAGCTTTAACCCCTCCTGCCTGTGGAGTCCTGTGTACAAAGCATCCTTGAGGCACATAAAGATATACAAGTGTTAGACATCACAGATAGGCAAAGCCTCCTCTGACTAAGAATATTCCTTCTGTCACAGTCTTCACACCCTCCCACCTTCCACCTTCAAGTATCCCAAAAAGCAGTCTGCCCTCACGAACAGTGCTCTCCCCTGTACTCTAGATTCCCAAGCTCCATACCCCACCATTTGACCTTACCTTGCCAGACATGATATAAATCTAGCTTTACATCACCCTAGAGAGCACTAATTGAACACATGAGGTGAAGATCATAAATAAGGGCAAGTGGTATGGCTTAGAGGACAAATATGTTTGCTACCAAGCCTCAAGACTTGAGTTAAATGCCCAGGACTTGCATGGTTAATGTAAAGAACTAACTTCTGCAAGATCTTTTCTTGTGCCATGAGTACATATACCCCCTGTAAGTAAATAAATAAAGCTGTGTGCTGCTGTGAAACAATCTTTTATACTGTAAATATGGATTACTCTCACTAGTTAATAAAGTGCTGCCTGGCCTATAGCTGGGCAAGAAGAGATTTGACAGGAGAACCAGATAAAGAGGACACTGGGAAGAAGAAAGGCAGAGTCTCAGGAGTATTGAGCAAGATTCAGAAGAAAGAGGAAATAAACATGCCATACTGAGAAAAGGTACTGAGCCACATGGTAGAACATAGATAGAAATATGGGTTAAGTAAAGTTGTAAAAGCTAATTAGTAACAAGCCTAAGCTATCAGCCAAGCATTCATAATATTAAATGTCAGTGAAGTTATTTGAGAGTCCACTGGTGGGACAGAGCTGAGCAGTGGTCCTGTCAAAAAGCTGCACCTACAGTGAGCTCCACTAAATGGACTTTAGAGGCTATAAGCCAAAATAAACATGCCCCCCCACTAGGTACAGACACAGCAATACAAAGGTATATTGTGATAATTCATGCAAGACTTGATGGTGGCCCAAAGCTCATGCCTGGAAGTAGAAAAATGTAGTAAAAATGTAGATCATAAAAGATTTATGCATAGATTAAATATGAGGTACAGAAAAATAGGGCATCCTAATAACTGCAAGTATTTTGGCCTGAGAAAATGGACAGATGGATTTTTACTTACTGGGATATTAAGAAGAGCCCAAATGTCACACTTCTGGAATTCTATTTTGCCCATGTCAAGTTTGACACAAGCCTGTTGACATGTTGATTAGCATGTGGTGGTATGAGTCTAAAGTCTAGAGAAAGATTTAAAGCTCAATATAGGAATATGGCACATGATAGCTGATGGCTAGTATTTAAGGCAATCTAATAATGGATGGAGTGGTCATGCAATAAAGAAATCCAAGACAGAACTTTAAAATTTAAAATATTCCCCATATTATAATTCAGGAAGATGACATAGAATTTAAAAAAAAAAAAAAAAAAGACCAGGAAGAAATCTGGAGGGTTCACTGTCACGGAAACTGTAAAGAAAGCATTTGAAGGAGGGCATAATTAACTGGGTTAAATGCCAATAATAAACCAAGTAAAGATGAGCCTTGAGACTTCACCCTGAATTTGTCAATGAAGGGACAGTCATGACCCTGATGAGAATGCTTTTGGCAGAGTCACAAGGACAGAAATATCCTGTGAGCCATATGTGTTTGTTTCGTGTTTTATAATTGTTCTTGGTAAGATATTGCAAATCAAAACTTTTGAGTTTCTAGTATTTATAATTTCCTTAAAATAACTCAAGCTCAGAAGAAAGCAAAAAGTAAATAAAAGATTGTCAAAATGTCATCTCTTCTTGAAGTCTTTTCTGGCTGTTAGGTACAGAGCATTCTGTCCCTGCATAGATTTTTCTACTGATGTCATGAAGGTCACCCTGTCTTTAATCATTTTACATAATTGCCTTATTGCATCTTACTAGTTCTGTCAGGGCCAGAAATCATGAGGATCTTTGTTTTCATCTGTTTATGTTTCAATAGTAGGTGAGGCCCTTGAAAGGAGTACTGGTGCTGTGACAGGACAAGACAGTACAGAGATTCCTGCATCTTGTATTGTTGCTAAGACCATTCTAGGTTTTAATGTAACCTGGTATCCTTGATGGAGAATCCCATGGAAAACTATACAGCTCTCTTCTAAGAATCAAAGGTCAGACTGTCCTAGATAACTTAACTTCTGTTAAACCCCATTTAGACAGAATCTCCTCTTAGCTTGTATTAAAACTGCTTGCTTCATACTGCTTACTTCTGTTAAACACCCTGAAGCTGCCTTTGAAAAGCCCATTCTACCTCCACTGCCAGTGGTATTGCAAACATTTACAGCCACTTTGGAAACCAACATGATGGTTTCTCAAAAAATTGAGAATCATTCTACCTCAGGACCTAGCTATACCACTCCTGGGCATATACCCAAAGGCTCTACCATATCACAAGGACATTTGCTCAACTATGTTCACAGCAGCTTTATTCATTATAGCCAGAACCTGGAAAAAACCTAGATGTCCCTCACCTGAATAATGGATAAAGAGAATGTGACACATTTACACAATAGAGCATTGCTCAGCTGTTAAAAACAATGACATCATGAAATCTGAAGGCAAATGGATAGAACTTGAAAAAATCATCCTGAATGAGGTGTCCTAGAAGAACATATATGGTATGTACTCTCTTCTAAGTGGATATTAGTGGCAAAGTAAAACATAATCATGCTACAACTCACAGAGCCAGAGAGGCTAAATAACAAGAAGAGCTTAAGGGAGAATGCAAGGATCCCCCCTGGAAAGGGGAAATAGATTTCATGAGTAGTCTGGGGGTGGGTAGAGTTGGGAATAGGATGGATCAAGTGAGGGGGAAGTAAATACTGGGAGAAACTACTGGAATTGGGGGGCTTTGGAGGCCAAGATGTTAAGCTAGTGCAAAGGAAACCCCATGGAAACTATGAGGGAAACCCTAGCAAAGACTCTTAGTAATGAGGGACATGGAGCCTGAACCAGCCATCTTCTGTAACCAGGCAACTCCTGAGGTGGAAAGATTGGGAACAAATCTAGCCACATAACCTTTGACCTAAAGTTTGTCCTACCTGCAGAGTATTCTGGGACAGGAACCTAGTGGAATCATCTTCAAAGGGACCAGAGAGACTTCATCCAGCAACTGATCGGAGCAGATACAGAGTGTCATAGCCAAACATTAGGCAGAGCTAGGTAAGTCCCACAGAGTAGGGGGCAGGAGTCAGAGGAAGAGGGGATCAGGAACACCACCCACAGAACCATCTAATCAAGATTCACAGGGGTTCAAAGAGGTCAGGGAGCCTCTAGGGGGTCTGCCTAGGTCCTCTGCATGTATGTTATGGCTATGAAACTTGTTCTTGTGGGACTCCTAACAGTGGTAGCAGGGGCTGTCTCTGACTCTTTCACCTGTTTGTGGGATCTTCCTACTGGGTTGTTTCATCCAGCCTTGATGTGATGGTATGTGCCTGGTCTCATATATATATATATATATATATATATATATATATATATATATATATATAATGTATATGTGTATATATATGAGCACATATAAATATATGTATATATAGTATATTATTCCATGTTTGCTTTATGTCCCCAGGAGGCCTGCTCCTTACTGTGGGCAGGGAGAGTGGATCTGAGGGAGAGGGGAAGCAGGAGGGGGTATGATGGGGGAGAGGAGGGAGAGGTATAATATATGTCAGAAGAATAAAAGAAAAGAAAATATAAAACTCAAAAAAAGTAAGTAATACATGAAAAACAAAGAAACCCCATGTTGTGGATACTCAGGGATACATCTAGTTTCTGGAACACATGGGTGTGGTCCCAGCTGGCTGGAATAAAGGTTTTCAGTTGCCTATAAAGACTTTCAGTCAGACTGGTAATCTCCAGTGGGCTCCCCTAAACAGTACAAAGAGAAAGAATCATGAAAGATTTCTAAAGACTCATTCAGCAAATGAACCAGTTTCATGTCCATAATTTCTAGAAAGCCTCCCATGTACTTAGCATATTGTACATTTGACACTAGAATTCTTAATTTCTAAAATTAAGGCCTGTCACAGATTCAACAAAAATCTGTTAAGTGAACAGAACATAAGTTGTGGCTTATTTTCAGATGATTGGATATTATCACATGTTCTCTCCTTGTACATATATAAAAGTGTGGATTAAAGCTGCTGAGACCATTTAAATTGAATATAAACATTTGGAATTCTTGGAAACTGAGATCAGAGCCATGGTCTGAAGGCATAAACTTGGCCATATAAAGAATAGAAGAGAAAACAAGCATTGGACACTTGCCATTCCCACTCAAGCTTGCCCACATATGCACCATGGCATCCAGAAGCAGTCACTCTTTTCTAGAAGTCTTTGCTTTTGTCATCTTTAAATTGAGAACAGTAAAAGCTTCTTCCCAGGACCATATTTAGGCTGAGAGAATATCAGGGAATGTGGCTGCCTATTAACCTTGATTTTGGTTTTTTATTTTGTTTTGTTTCAATTTTATTAATTAATTCTATTTATTTTACATCCCATTTGCAGTTTTCTCTCCTTCTTCTTCTCCCATCCTCTCCCTCACCTCCTATCTACCCCCTCATCCATGTA
>PVIH01026949.1:0-17843 GCA_004025045.1 Sigmodon hispidus | reverse complement strand
TCCTTTTTTTTTCTTCCATGTGGTTGGAGATATTTTTTATTTTTTATTATGAATAAAGTCATATTTTTTTATCCATGTATATCCTTGTTCAAGCTCCCTTCCCCCTCCTACGCCTTCCAGTCACTCTCTCTTCTCCACATCCCTTTATCTGCTCCCCAGCAAGGGCAGGAGGTCCCAAGGTTCCAAGGTGGCTTAGTTCAGCATCCTCTCCTGGCAGATCTGCTTTGCTCACTCGAACATCAAGACTGAGTCAGGTGTTCCTCTGGAGGAAATGGGCTCCAAGGTGCCAGTCCAAGGTGCTTCAGATCCCAAGCTGTTCAGTGGTTGTGGTTTGCAGCTTGGGTATGCTTTGCTTTTTGTTTAAAGTCCACTAATGAGTGAGTACATCCCCTGCTTATCTTTCTGGGTTTGTGATACCTTGCACAGTAGGATTTTCTCCAGATCCATCATCCATTTACCTGCAAATTTTAGGATATAATTTTTTCTTACTGCTGAGTAGTACTCCATTGTGTAGATTGTTGTGCCCAAATTTCTCAAAGAGACCACCGAAGACTGGAGAAGTCCAGAATGCAACAGCAAGGTTTATTTATGTAAATACATGCTATGGCAAGGAACCCAGTCCAGACCTTGCCATAGCAAGACCAGGAGGGGCTCTTGAGGGGAGCTTAACAGCCACTTTTAAAGGGAAAAACCACAATTTGGGGTTACTCTAGTGCAAGGTTGTGTGCTGACAGCTAATATGGGGAATTTCTCCTTGAATCTGAGTCCAGGAATGATGGTGGTGTATTTTGACTAGAGCATTTGGTGGTCAGATAGCAGGGTCAGGGTGGTGTGGATTCTGCAGTCAGAATTTAGGTCATGCTGCCTCTCTGTGAACAGCAAGTTTCTCTGGGAACTGGGTGAGGGACTCTTTCTCAGGGCTCTGTCTGCTTTAGTTCTGCATAGTTCTCTAAGATGGAAGACTCCTTTTAGTCCTGGACCCCACCTGGATCATCCACGTGTCCAACTCATTCTCTCCTAGAACTGGGCAAGCCCCTGCCAGGAATGTGGAAGTGAACTCTATTTTATCTCTATGGTTACTAGAATACAAAATGGCATTTCTTGAGCTAAGTTTACTCTCTTCATTCTCTTATTTTCTTTTTGGTTACTGTCCCAATCATGGGACTTTGGCAATATGCTCATAGAAGTAGTCTATCTGGAAGATGGTCTTGTGCCCATGCTTGCAGGCCCAAACTGATCTATAGGGTCTCACAGGAAAAGCTGGAACTTGACTTGCAAAGCCAAACTCTAGGCTGTAGGGACTTTGGGGCCTTTATGAAAAGATTTGTCTCTTATGTCTGAAGGGGTTTTTTTTTTAACTTAGCATTTTAACCTGTTATGGGGTCGGGAATAATGGGCATAGTTTTTTTTTGTTATTATTATTTTAAGCTGACACCGGGGCGTTGCTGTTAGGGCCTAAAAAGGTTGAAAAGGACTGGACTCTAGGGCTTCTGTCAGAGCACTTCAAGTTGTCAGGAAACAGGAAACAACCTATATCACTAGAACTGGTTTATACTTTTAGCAAGTCTAGACCTCTTATTTAAGTGGAAATCTGTTGAAATACATTAAAACTGAGAACAAAAGTTAGAATTTAAATCATGGGCCTTGTCTTAGTAATTTGTGAAGGGCAGGAATCTCTAAACCAGAAGGGAAAAGTATCATCTTTAGGAACAGACAGGTGGGAAAAACTTAGGCTGTACTTATTTGGAATCAATTTGGCCTCTGTGAGGTAGATCTAAATTTTATGATTTTCTGAAGCTCATATAAATTATAAAAAGACATAAGATTTTTAGTTATATTAATATTATTAATCAGGCTTTATAAAATGAGCTTGAAAGCTGGCTATTATCTTGCAGAAGGATCTGATTGTCTGACTTTTTTTTAAGCTGACAAAGTTATAACTAGCCTAGCCATCAATATTTGCAGAGATCTGAGAAGGATAAATTATACCTAAGTGTAGACTGAGCAGTTTTTGAATCTATTAAAAAACGACAGAGACCAGTCTATATCTAGTTAGCCATATTAAGGTCTTTTCTTAGTTGGAAGCAGAAGAATCTGAACAGCATCAATCTTTAGCTGCCAGGCCTTTAAGGTGGGAGCTTTCCACTCCCCCAGTAGAGGGGCATATGGGAGAAGACTGACCTTACTTTGTCTAGGCAAAAAGGTTTAATCAATTTTTTAATGTCTTGTAGATCTAGGCCGGGTTTTTGGCAGCAGGCAGGCATTGTGCTATGGCATCTTGCTCAGATCAACACTGTTATAATCTAGATGGAGATCTTGTTGCCTCATAATTTTTTTGAAGACTTTGGGTCACTGTTAGGATCTGGGAATCTTTCTCTGATATAATGTTTTTAAATAAACATTTTCAATGTCATATTTTGCAGATCTCTGAAATATGACGGCTGCCCAGGTATATTTGAATAGAAAAACTTTGTTTTTAGTTACTTGTTGTAAGCTTAACCCTGAAACTTAAATAAGAGACTAAATAAATTTTACTTTTTAGTTAATCACAGTATTTATAAGAATGACTGACTGCTTGTGTTTTTTAATAGCCTTGAATGTCTTAATAGCTTTTATTGTTTTCATTAGTATACTTTATAAATATTTTATGGATGTCTTCATTATAATTTTATATTTTAAAAAAGTTTGTTTTTAAGATTATGTGCTGAACTTAGATTTAAAATCTATGTCTGGCAAGATAAGCTGTCTTTGCAGCCTTGATTATATATTTATAAACTTGTTTTAGGATAACTTAAAAAAATTTAGCACATAGAATTTATTTTTATACTCAGCATGGAGTCTCTATGCTCAAATTAGGTCATCTGCCAAAGTTCTTGTCACATAAATGTCAATAGTACATGATGTTTAATAAAAGTAAACTAATTTTAGCATTTTAACAATTATAGCTTATACATATAGAGTTGATCTAAATTATATAGAGAGATTTAAAGCTAGCTTATATTTATATATAGTTAAATCTAAGTTACATATATGTCTATGTAACCATATATATGTCATAAACATTTTGCAGTGAAGAATCATCAGATAATTTTAAAATGAAGAAAAACAAAACTAAGTTAACTTAATATGGATAAACAGTTTATATTTGTTTTATAGGTTTTTTAAATTTAGTATCTGCAGGTATGAGAAACCACAACAAACAAAATTTACATCACCTTTGGTCTTTTATATTTTATATATCTTTAGTTGGTCTCTCTAATTTTTTAGGCATCTTTATTTTAGACATTTTTTTGTCTCTCTATTATCTTAATCTTTGTCGTTTTTGTTATCTTTTGGACAATGTAAAAACTTTTACTAAAGTCTTTTTTGTGGTTTTTTTAGTATGTATATATTGTAGCAGCATACCATGAACATGAAGCAATTGAAACTAGCAGTAGGGTGTTTTTTTTTGTTTTTTTTTAACTAATAATAATTCATAACAACCCCTGTACAAGATGACAAACTCATTGGATCTGAATGATCAAAGCAGCAGTTGCTTTGTCTTAGCAACTATAGTCAGTGACTGACTAAAAATGTAATGTAAAATGAAGTCATGTCATGTTTTTAAATTTATGCATAGTTTTTTAATTGTAATATATTTTAATTTTATTTAATATTTTTTATTACTGTCATATCAAAAAACACTTGAACTCTTGCTAAGCTTTGATTCTTGACTATAAGTGCAGTCACAGCAGCTGTGGGTGGTGACCGACTGCTATTGAGAATAGTCATAGCAAAAATATTTAAACCATTTTGTCTCAGCTTTATGTTTTTAACAAAATTAGAAAACACATCAGAACAGCATATATATCTTTCTTGAGAAACAGACAAAACTTTTTAACAAGGCAAATAGAACTTTTTGACTAGAAACAGGACCAAATGAGCAGGTAACATTTGAGTTACAAAACATGCATACGCACATGAGTCTAAACATTAAACATGCATATTGTGGCCATATTTTTTATGCACTCACACATTTATCAATAGGAGTAACCTGGCTAAAACATCTGCATAGATAAACCAAATAGGGCAATGGTACATATGAAGAGGTCAATGGACAGTTTTCAGGAGACTGCTATGGGAATGCTGCCAGGCACAGGAGGGAGCGAGGTGATTTTATAACATCTCCAGGGTTTTAGATAAAAGAGGAGACAAAGACAAAGTGACAACACAACTTGACAGTATTTTTATAGGTTTTGGGGACAAAACAAGGTGGTTCTCTCTCTCTCTCTCTCTCTCTCTCTCTCTCTCTCTCTCTCTCTCTCTCTCTCTCTCTCTCTCTCTCCATATGGAATTTTGAACAGTGATCTGGAATTCTTGTAGTTAAGATCTGGGTATCTGAAATAGAGCTTGGAGGCAAAAAAAAAAAAGCTTTGACCTAAGGTAGGGGTTTCTCTGTCTCTCTATCTCTGAAGTTTGGAGTGTAGGGGCTGGTTTTTTAGGTGTAGAGGGCCTTGTCTTGGGGGAGTAGAAAAGATTATAAGTACACTGACAAAACACAGACAAACTTTAACAAGTTTCTGGGACAAAGCATAAAGTGGCATCTTCTCCCCCACTGGGGAGAGATATTTAAATATTAACGCTCCATAAGGGTCACTGAATGATCAGGAGAGGCTCCTTTTCATTCCCTGAAGGAGACTGTCTAACCAAGACATACACTTTTGAAGTGTCCCTAAATGGCTCAGGACGTGGGGGTTCCCTGTCCACAAAGGGGAGCAAAACATCTCTTTCCCCCACCAGGATCACTGTCCAGGCACGTCTGCCCCAATGAGAGCCTACAAATTTTAATAACTAAGACAGACACTTTTGAAGTATCACCAAATGGCCAATTTTAACACAGTCGACCTACTCAAAACAAAAGTAACAAAACAAAAACACAGAGAGACAAAGACACAGAAGAACAAAGAGCACTCTTATTGGTGGATGCTAATGAACCTCTGGACTCTCGAGGGTCTTGGTGAGGTCTCTGGGGATCTCGGTGGAACCTCCAAATGTTGTGCCCAAATTTCTCAAAGAAACCACCAAAGACCAGAGAAGTCCAGAATGCAACAGCAAGGTTTATTGATGTAAATACAAGCCATGGCAGGGAACCCAGTCCAGCTCTTGCCATAGTGAGATCAGGAGGGGCTCCTGAGGGGAGCTTAATAGCCACCTTTAAAGGGAAAACCCACAATTTGGGGTTACTCTAGTGCAAGGTTGTGTACTGACAGCTAACCTGGGGAATTTCTCCTTGAATCTGGGCCCAGCAGGGTCAGGGTGGTATAGATTCTGCAGTCAGAACTTAGTCATGCTGCCCCTCTGTGAATAGCAAGTTTCTCTGGGAACTGGGTGAGGGACTCTTTCTCAGGGCTCTGTCTGCTTTAGTTCTGCATAGTTCTCTAAAATGGAAGACTCCTTTTAGTCCTGGACCCCACCTGGATCGTCCAGGTGTCCAGCTCATTCTCTTCTACAACTAGGCAAGCCCCTGCCAGGAATGTAGACTTGAACTCTATTTTATCTCTATGGCCACTAGAATACAAAATAGCATTTCTTGAGCTAAGTTTACTCTCTTCATAGATGCTGTTTGTCTTCTATGGGCTACCTCAAGATACTTACTTTCCTTGGAAAATACACTAATCTTAGATACTCAAGGTCAAAGACTTAACTTGGGTTACTTCCCAATATTAATCTTGTTCAGTAGTGGGGACTTCTTTCTCATGTAGGGGAGTGAAGCCAATGAGCCAGTGGACTGCAATGACTCAAGTGAATGTTCCTATCATACAGTTCTGAATATAATAAATGTAAAGATTTAGTGGGCAAAATAAGGAACTGGCCATTCACAGTGCTGAGTAAACTATTTTATAGTTTGTCTTTCTGACAGACCAAAGTGAATGCTTCCATCCGAAGAATACTTTTAAAAAATGAATAACAATCTTTTAAATTATAAATTTTATATTTAATTTTACTGAGGACTTTGAAACATGAAGAAAAGCCATACATGCAACTTAAGCTTTTTTAGTAACTGCTTGAAAAAAGTAAACCTGGAGGTCAATCATTATGGTGCACACCTTTAATCTTAGTACTCAGGAGGCAGAGGAAGGCAGATTTCTGTTTGTTCAAGGTCAGTCTGTACTACATAGTAAGATCCTACTTAAAAGAAAATAGTGAAACAGCAGGCTAGCAAAATTTCACAGTTGGTAAAGGCAACTAATAACCCTAATTTGTTCTCAGACTTCAACATACAAGCTGATTCACAGATGTACCCACACACATATACACAGAGGGTGTCACACCCACAAGTATATGGGCAGTACTGATTAGACTCAGTAAGTAATATATTTTAAAAAAGGACATAAAGTCAGGGAGAAGCACATTTTATACATACATAAAATTCTCAAAGAACAAATAAAAATTATATTTTTAAAAGAAAATTTAAGTGAAACAGAGGGACAGCAAGATACTTCAGCAGGTAAATAAATCTACTTGATTCCAAAGCCTCACAACCTGAGCTTGATCCTTAGAGCCCATGTTTAAAGCTGGACTTGGTGGCACACATCTGTAATTGCAGGTTAAAACCTGGACTTACATCTGTAATTCCAGTTCTCCTCAGGAAAGAAGAAAGGCAGACACAGGAGCATTAACGAGAAACTTGTGGCCCAGCTAGCTGGAATATACAGCCTGGCAAAAACAGTAAGAGATCTTGTCTCAAAACCAAGGTAAAAGAGAACTGACTCCCAAAGAAGCTGTTTCCTGACTTCCATATGTGTGCCTTGGCACCTGCGCATGTGCACACATACTCATTATCATCAATAATAATAAATGCAATGTTAAAAGGGAAGCACATGCATTTGATTTTAATAAAGTGTTTTGTTTAAGCTAATATATTGCAAATATTATTTCAACAAATCATCGGGAGTGAATCCAAGATGAACCTTATACTAGTAGCTCATCACGATTTGGACTAACCATAGTCCATGTGCCCAAGAACCACATGCAGCTCCTATACTAAATAGCATAGACACATTTTTTGTCAGAATGGAAATGGCCATGTCTTGCCTCCCTTCTTCTCAGCTGAGTTACTTGCCACACTTGCAGTTAGGAAGCCATTTAGAGAATCCATGGGCATATGAGGTGACTTACAAAGTTTCTCACTCCTAGTCCTTGGTCCTCAATGATCCTAAGAAGTCAACAGGCACAATCCCTGCTAATCCGTCTAGGGTCTTTCCTTCTCTGGGGACCTGAAATTCATCTTCTGTGCAAATTTGAAAGTGCTACCAAAACAGTCAAGAACATCCTTTTTAAATTATTTGATATAGCGTGTCTAAGTGTTTGCTTGCATGCATATATGTATGTGCACCATGTGTGTGCCTTGTATCCACAGAGACCAGAAGAGAGTGTTGTGTTATATCCTCTGGAACTGGAGTTATAGAGGTTGTATGCAAGCATGTTAACCTCAGAGTGATTTCTCCAGCCCAAATACCTGTACTTTAACACATTCTCCATAAAAACTAAAACCACTGTGAAAATCTATAATAAAGCTTTACCAAAGCCCTAAATAATAACAGTATGGCGTAATCCTTCCAATAGGAAGAGGGGAGAGGAAGTGAGAACATGGTGAGTTTTTCCTTTCTCTTTCCTTCACCTCAAATGTTGTTCAGTGCCCTAAAATAATGGGGTCACTTTTCAAGCACATAGTAGGGACTCAATATATGCTCCTGAGTAAAAAGAATAAGCACTGGATGAGTTTTATTATTTAATATCACATTCATGTGTAATGAGAAAGAGTGGTTTATCCACTGGCTTAATCCAATTGCAAACTCCAATTAGAAAAATTGTTTTGGTTGCTTTATCTTTTTTTCCAGGCAAAAATCTTAGTACCCATAGTTCTAGCTGTCCTGGTACTCAGGATATAAATCAGGCTGGCCTCGAACTTGCAGAGATCCACTTGTCTCTGCTTCCTGAGTGCTGGGATTAAAGGCATGTGCCACCATACATATCTACAAATTCCCACACTTTAAATTCACCAATTGATTCTTATATTTACATTGGTAAGAAGCACGAACAAAAAATTCAAGGAAAAAATATTTCTAATGAACAGGAAAAGTCATCAAAAACCTTATTTGAGTTTTTCTTCTTATCTGGGTAGCTTTCAACCTTTACACATGCCTAGTCAGGCACCCAAGGCAGCTCTCCAACAGGAAGCAAATCATGTCTTAGGATCTTTTCGTCTTCCTACACAAAGATCAGTAGAGGACTATGCAAGCACATAGTGAGGGCCTTCATAAAAGAAAAAGAGGAAAAGTTTCCTTCCCAATGTGAAACCCATGGCCTGAGGAATTTCAGAATTCAAAAGGAAAGAACCAAGGGTTCTTTTCCAGCTCTCTCACTATCCACGGGCCATTCTCAGAGCCAGGACTACACTGTCCCATCACCTCTCCTCTATTGGACCCAGAAATGACTCATAACTGAGTAAACGCTGGAGCAGAGCTGAAAAGGAGAGCTCATAGACTAGACGCGCACTGTGACCTGACAAAAATCAACATTTCAGACACTGAGGGCAATTTCTTGTTGTAGGCCATCCTGTGACAAACGCAATGTCTACTTGGAAAGGACAACAAGCCTAATAAAATAAGAAGGCAAATGTGTGTAATGTTTCCTAAAGAAAGCCATCTCTGTGACTGGGGACCTACCTCAGTGGAAGAATCATTTTGTGATACTTCCTCCAGGAAAGGAAGAGGAAAGGAGCATAGAAAGAAGGAAAAACCAGAAGAGGAGGAGAGGGGAAGGGAGGGGATAAAATGAACAGAAGACAGTGCAGGAGCAACTGGACAGAAAATCCACATATTACGGCACTCAGGAGACTGAGGCAGAAGGAGCAGAATAAGCTGGTAACCAACCTGGGCCATTAAGACAAACATGCACACATACTGTCCTCATCAGAAAGTCAAGCCCCTCAGTTTACAAGACTGCACAAAGAGGAATTGGACTAATAAAAAGGGAAAAGGATATCTTTCTTTGCCATCTTTCCTGTGGTTAAAGATGTAAATGTATACGTCCTTTGTTATTTAAATTTCATTCCTTCACAAGAAAAGAAAAGAAAGTAAAGAAAAAGTGCATTCTCCAGAGCACAAAACCAAAAAAAGCTAAAGCATAAAACTAATCCTTTTTTAAAAAAAATTTATATCAGATGGAAAAAAATTCTTAAAACCCTAGAGCTATCTCCTTGCATGAGTCTACTTATTTTCCCCCTTTGAGAATGAGTTTTCCTTCCTGTGAGTCTTTCCAGGCAGTCAAAAACACTATAAAAGGCTGAATACTTTTCCTGATCAAATGTGTATGGCTTATAGAATGTGCCAGCTATGGAGTGCACTTAGTTTGAACTTTACACTCATTTCAGTCCTCGGGTTTATTATGTGTTTTTCTGTAGAATTAGCCCAATGTTTCTTTTCTGTTCAGTGAATGACTGAGAAGGTGGCATACAGCTAAAATGAAAACCTGCCACCTCCCACATAAAATGTGTAAATAGAGTGGTGATGTTTGAATTTTGAAAGGCAAACACTTCAAATTCTCTTCAGCAGTATTGGAAATGCCATGGATTACTTTAACCCAGTGCTTTCCAACTCTGCACATTCCTATGCATTTTCATTAATGGGAAGGATTAAACATCTGTACATTTGGCATCCATCTGCCATCTGCCATTGGGTACAGTTAGTTTATCATTTGCATATAGCTGAGCGGTCTCTTAATTTCGTTTATCAAGTCTATGGAAAGCAATCAAAATGGAAAAGTTTTTCTGGTTCCTGCCTTGGAAAGAAATATTCTGGTCAATAGAACCAGAATCAGACTATTGGGAAGTTGAAAGTCTTAAGGATCTATTTCAAAGAAACTCTGCAGAACTGAGGGCTTATCTTAGTCACTGTTCTGTTGCTATGAAGAAACATCGTGACCAAGGTAATGCTTATAGGGAAAAAAGCATCTAATTGGGGGCCAGCTTGCAATTACATTATCATCATGGCAAGGAAAATGGCAGGATAAATGATAGTGTTTGAGCATTAGAGAAGAACTACATCCTGATCTGCAGGTGAGGTGGTGGGGGAAAGAGAGACAGAGACAGAGACAGACAGACAGAGACTGGGCGTATTCACTGCCAGTGACACACTAAGACCATACCTATTCCAACAGAACCACACCTCCTAATACTTTTAAACCTTTCAAATAATGCCACTCCCTGGTGATTAAGCATTTGAGCCTATGGAAGCTATTTTCATTCAAATCATCATAGTGCTCTTAAAGAATTCAATCATTTTGTTAGCTTGTTTTTGATATTATAAAAATTGCTTACAATGCATGTTAATAGCAATGCTTGCATTTTGCTCTTTGATATGTACAAACACTAATTCATCCCCTATACTTCTTCAAGTCATCTAAACTTCTGGAGTCATTCTTCTCTTGGATATTAAATATTCTGAATTCCTAAGGTAGTCAAGGTGAGCTAGAATACATGTCAGTGATAAATTAATCCTAAATTCTAGCAAAATTCAATGTGGGCATCAACTTCAGAGGATCTGTCAAGTAGTTTTTCTTCCAGCAGTGACTCCAGAATCAGGATCTGTACAGCTTATTACCCTGGCTATTCTATATCAACTTGATACAGGGTAGAGTCATCTGAAAGGAGGGAGCCTAGGCTGAGAAAATATTTCCATAACATCCAGGTGTAGGGCATTTTCCTCATTAGTGAATGGTGGGGGGACAACCCATTTTGGGTGGTGCCATCTCTGGTCCTGGGTTCTATAAGAAAGCAAGCTGAGTCCCCATCCAGAGGGAAGCCAAGGGTGAGTAGATCCTACCCCCTGGGCCACAATCTGGAGAATTCCTCTCTGAGATCGGGCTCGCACCCAAGAGTTTGAACTCAGACTCAACCCAGCAGAAGGCTCTAGGCCCTGCCCAACTGGGCCCCATCCCCAGGATGAATTGCATCATCTGACAAGGACCTAGGGCTTTGAAACTCCATCCCCATCCAGAGTGGAGCCAAAGGTGAGCAGATCCCACCCCCTGGGCCACAATCTGGAGAGTTCCTTTCCGGAACTGGGCTCGCACTCAAGGGTCTGATCTCAGACTTGACTCGGCAGAAGGCTCTAGGCCCTGCCTGACTGTCTCAAGGGTGAACTGCATTATCAGACAAGGACTGAGGGCCTTGGAAACACAGTCCCCTGTCCAGAGCAGAGTCAAAGATCAAACAAACCCCTTGCTCAGAGAAGACAGGAAACACACAAGCCCTCTAGCCAAAACTGACTAGGAGATGACTAATTGTGAACCACTGAAGCCATGGGCAGACACTAGTACAAGAATACATATAGCAATATAAAGAACAACAAGGCAACACCAGAAGAAACTGATGGTTCAACAAGTACAAGACCTGAACAGAGCAATGAAGAGGAATCAGAAGGAAACAACAGCAAAAGCACCTTTATGAAGATTATTGAAGCCTTCAAAGAGGATATAGAAAATTCCCTTAAAGAAATAGAAGAAAATACAAACAAAAAATTGGAAGAGATGAGCAAATCCTGAAAAGAAAACCAAGAAAAGGAAAACCAAAAAATGAAAGAAACATTCTAGGAGCTAAAAAGTGAAATAGAAGCTATAAAAAAAAGGCACAAAATGAGGCAAAGGTGGAAATACAAATCCTGAAAAAAAGAGCTGGAACTACAGACACAAGCATAACCAACAGAAACCAAGAGATGGAAGAGGGAATCTCTGGAGTGGAAGACTCAATAGTGGAAATAGATACATCAGTCAAAGTAAACACTAAAACCAAAAAAGCCATAACAAAAAAGGTTCAGGAAATTTGGGACACCATGAAAAGACCTAACCTGAGAATAATATGAATAGAAGAAGGAGAAGAATTACAGCTCAAAGGCACAGATAATGTATTCAATAAAATCATAGAAGAAAACTTTCCAAACTTAAAGGAGGAAATGCCTATAAAGATATAAGAAGCTTATAGAACACCAAGTAGATTTGATTCCCAAAGAAGGCTGCCTGCCACATAATAATCAAGCAACAAAACAAAAAGAGCAAAGAAAAAATTTTAAGAGCTGCAAAAGAAAAGGGCCAACTTACATATAAAGGCAGACCCACCAGAATAACACCTGACTATTCAATGGAAACAATGAAATCTAGAAGGTCTTGGGCAGAAGTTATACAGACACTGAAAGAAAGAGCATGGCTGTCAACCTAGACTACTGTACCCAGCAAAGCTATCAATTACCATAGATGGAGTAAACAAGGTATTTCATGACAAAGTCAGATTTAAACAATAGCTATCTATAAATACAGCCCTTCAGAAAGCATTGGAGGAAAAACTCCAACCTAAGAATCCCAGATATACCCATGAAACCACAAACAATCAATAATCCCACAGGGGGAAAAAAAACCCACAGTAAGGAAATACATGCAACCCACCACCAAAAATAACAGGAAAAAATCAATCAGTGGTCACTAATATCCCTTAATATCAAGTGACTCAATTCACCTATAAAAAGACACACACTAACACAATGGATACAAAAACAGAAGCCATCCTTCTGGTACATACAAGAAACACACCTCGGTCTTAAAGAAAGACACAGGCTCATAGTAAAGGCTTGGGAAAAGGTTTTCCAAGCAAATGGACCTTAAGAAACAAGCTAGAGTTGCCATCCTAATATTGAAAAAAGTATACTTCTAACTAAAATCAATTAAAAGAGATCAGGATGGACATTACCTATTCATCTCAGGAAACATTGGTCAAGAAGAGATTTCAATCCTGAATATTTTTGCCCCTAATGTAAGGGCACCTATCAATGTAAAAGAAACAATACTAAAGCTCAAATCCCACATCAACTCTCACACCCTAATAGTGGGAGACCTCAATATCCACTTTTACCCTTGGATAGGTCAACCAGACAAAGACTCAACAGAGAAATAAGGAGTCTAACAGAGGCTATGATGCAAATGGATTTAGTAGATATTTACAGAAGCTTCCACCCAAATGCAAAGAAATATATATATATCATGTTCATAGCAGCATTATTTGTAATAGCAAGAACCTGGAAACAACCTAGATGCCCCTCAACTAAGGAATGGATTAACAAACTATGGTACATTTACACATTGTAGTACTACCCCAAGGTGAGAAAAAATGATATCCTAAAATTTGCAGGCAAATGGATGGATTTGGAGAATATCCTCCTGAGTGAGGTCTCACAAACTCAGAAAGATAAACAGGGGATGTACTCATTGGTGGACTTTAAACAAAAAAATTTTTTTCATGTCCAAGCTACAAACTACAACCACTGAACAGCTTGGGATCCGAAACACTTTGGACTGGCACCTTGGAGCACATTCCCTCCAGAGAAACACCTGACTCAGTCTTGATGTGGGGGTGAGAAAAGCAGATCTGTCTGGAGTGGATGCTGAACTAAGCCACCTTGGGACCTTGAGACCTCCTGCCCTTGCTGGGGAGGAGATGAACTGATAGAGAAAAGAGAGAGTGACTGGGAGGGGCAGGAGTGGGAAGGGAGTCTGAACAAGGGGCTACATGGATTAAAAAAAAAAAAAAGCAAGCTGAGCAAACCATAGGGAGCAAGCCAGTAAGCAGCATTCCTCCATGGTTTCTGCATCAGTTCCTGACTCCAGCTTCCTGTCCTGCTTGAGTTCCTGTCATGACTGCCTTTGGTGACAAAGTGTCAAGTGGCTGTGTAAGACAAATAAACCCTTTCCTCCTCAAGTTGCTTTTTGGTAATGGCATTTCAACACAGCAATAATAATCTTAACTAGTACAACAATGATTATCTGGCTCTTCTGTATTTGACTGGCTGCTAATAATGTGAAATAATATAATATAATATAATATAATATAATATAATATAATATAATATAATATAATATTAGTTGGCTTAGGAGCCTGACCCATCTTCAATTCACCTGAACAGATCACATGGCTCTACCTAGATGCCAAGAAGCTGAAAATAAAATTCTGTGAATGTTAAAGGAAATGACATGGGTTTGGCAAACATTTGACCAATCTGCTCTAGCCTTTCATGCAGCAGTGAAAACCACAGTCTCCTCTACAACCATCCAAGAAACCTCATTTGCTTTAGTCTATTCTTAGTGAATAATACATATATAATACGTATATTATATATATAATATGTATAATAATACAGTGTCCAATGTCATTACAGATAGTATTGTACATAGTACAATAACAGCGATTCACAACTGAGGCTGATTTGTCTTCTCTTTCACAGGCATTAACTAATGTCTGAAAACATTCTTTTGGTTATAAGTGGAAGAAAACAAACTGTATTTCTGGGCCAGCATGTAAGTAGCTCAAAGTTGTTCGTCTTTTCCTCAAAAAATAGAATAAATGGAACAATTTAAAAACCAAAATATACTTCTCAGATCTATCAGAGGAGGTAAGCCACTCTCTCTAAGTTTGGAGAGACAGGCAGACGTAAACAATGACAGCTTGCCATCAGAGGTAATCAGTAACAGAACAGCCTAAGCTTTAGTTGATGGATTTCTGAGGGCTCTTTTGGACAGTCCTAACAGATAAAATTGGGAACCAGCTGTTTGGGACTCCTTGTTTCTATTAGTTTTACCTCCAGGTTCTCCAGCAAGCTATTTGTTTAGATTGACGGGTATAGGGGCTCCTTCTTGTTTCTGTGAGTAGGATGGTAGCCATTTTGAAGTAAGTATTCTCAAAATTCTCTGCTTTTTCAGGCATGTTTCCTGAGGAAAACTATTTAGGAGACCTGGGAAAGGCAAGTACCCAAGTGCAGCCAACTCTTCCTTTGTGTCTCATCCAAAGAGGTTCTAAGAAGCGCATGTGCTGTCACAGCTAACAGACACAACTCACTGAAACACTGAGACATAATTACAGGAGTATAAGAAGCATCTCCTCTTCCCTCCCTTTCTCATCACATCACTAGGCGCTGTACAGTAAGCTAGGCAGCAACATAACTGAAAGAATTTTACACCTCAATCCTTGTTTCAGAAATCCCCAAAGGAACCCAAAGACAAAGAAGAAACAAAAATAAGCTCATGAGAGAATCTTGAGACCTTCAACATTTGACTATAAGAAAGGCTAAATAGAGCCAAACTTTTAGTCACATAAACCTCCATGCTAAAGACTTCCGATTCTTTATCTACTACATTATGTCCAGCTTTCAGCAAAAGATTGTGTTTACTGTTGCCCAAATACATACTTGCCAAATCAGTTTCTTTACAAGTATTTAATACCAATAGCTGGGTATGATGGTTCATGCCATATCCCCAGTCCTTGATGGCAGAAGCAGAAGGATTGCATGTTGGAGACTGCTCTGAAATATATAGTGAGACCTTTCTTAAGACAACCACAAAATGAGCTGGAGACATGGCTCTGTGGTTAATAGTACTGGCTGTTCTTCCTGTGGACCCATTTCTATTGTCAGCACTCACACAGTGGCTCACAACTATCTATAAGGCTGGTCCCAGGGATTCCAGTACTATCTTCTGGCCTCTGAGTACCAACTATTGGCAAAACACCAACATACCAATTTTTAAAATTACAATAAAAAGATATAACCCTAATGGGAAAATAATTAATAGACAACTGTGCAAAAGAAGTTCAAATAGTTGACAAATGCAGGCTAATACAAAATATTAATGTTACCTTTCAATTTGATAATAATATTTAGGCTTGGTCCTACCACTAAGTCTAAATATTATCATTATATTACTAGTGAACAGTTTAAGTGTATTCTCTAAGAATTAAACATTGGTGAGGTTTCTAGCAAGTAAATTGGTAGGATCAATGATCTTTGAAAATAATTATAAATGTCTCCTAACTAGTCTGAGAATCCTCTTGAGCCATAATGGCAGAGTATGTAGTGATGAATGCACCTGGCTAGTGCTTCCACCTCTGTCTCTACTAGCCTTCTATTGGGAATAGCCCAGAGACATGGCTAAGTGGGAACACATTCATTTAATAAAACCATAAACATTCATGAAAGTATCTATTTTCAAGGAACATATGTCCATATGAGAAAATGCTCAGAACTCAATGAGGAAAGAAGGAAATAAAAGTGTATACTTCATATCCTAATTTTATAGTGAACTTATGGAGGGAAGCAATGAAGAACTGTTAAAAGCGGTCTCTGTAGCATAATCATGAGCAGCTTCTCATTTCTCCTGTATTCTTTTCAGCATTTCTCCCTGTTTTCTATAATAAAAAGAGTTTATGCTAATAATCAAGAAAAAAAGTAAATGGAATGTTTTAGTAATTTGGAAAACAGCAGCAATTATGAGCAACCAGGAGCGAGGCTGAGGAAACTGGAAGATAGCTGGGTGAGATTTGACTGTGGTGTTTTCTCTCTCTGATATTTTAGTCTTTCCCCAATATTTGGCTCTGAATCTCTTTCAGTACAATCAGAATTTGTGCTATATGTGTCTTCATGCTTAGCTCCTCCTATAGATCATAGGCATCTGAACTCTGGTCACCATGGTTGCGCCATGGAGCACATCGCTCCAGCCCTTGCTTTTCATTTTCATTTTTAAAAATCATTTTTTAGTTTGTATTTTATGAAAGAAATGCAGGTTAGAATCACAAGGATCTACCACTTTGCAACTATTTGATTGGCTACTAACAATTCCTTATATAATCTTCTCACCCAGTTGTATCCCATCCAGGTTAAGATTAAAAGTGAGAGCTACTCTATTTGGTAGTCAGCCTTGAACTCAGAAAGTTCTGTCTCTGGAGTTATGGGATTAAGGACATATGTCACCACTCCCAGGCTTTCCCTGTGCTAAGATTAAAGTTGTGTGCTATTGAATCTCAGCTTTTTGGCTTTGTTCTCAAGGATTAAGAAATTTCTGAGCTGTCTGCCTAGGTTTTGACTATGTGTTAATCTCTCCATATTTCAGGTTTTATTAAATATGTAACATATCACCACAGACACATACCTTGAAACACAGAACTTTAGTGAAGGAAGCAGATGGATCCTAGTAGCTCATGGTGAGCACAAGGTTCAGTGAAAAATTCAGCCTCCAAAAAGAGAGTAGATATGCGTAGTTCTCACTCTGTATCAAGAAAACTTTTGTTTGAAACAGAAACCACCACAGAGAACCACAAGCAATCAAAATACAGAGCTGTGAAGCCCAGTTCCAGTGGATACATATTAGGGATCTTTGCAAAAGAAGGAGAAGAAAAGATGTAAGAGGCTGAGGATCAGGGAGCATTCTGTGAGTTTGACTTCTAGAAATGTCAGAAGCCATACCACAACATGGCTACCTAAATGTGAGGTAAACATGTATGGTATCAATAGAAATAGCATGGATGAGTTGCATGGCATGTGTGCCAACTGGGCCTCAATAAGAAATGCTGGGAGTAGGAGAAATCATCTTCCCCAGGAAAGAACACACTGAGTGGTTATCCAATACCCATAGTCATCCCTAAAAACATGCATACAAGGCACATTATATGTCCAGGCTGTACTTAGATATTTAGAAGTATGTGTATGTAAGAATAAATAAAAAAGAGGCCATGAATTTAAAAGAGAACAACAGGAGATACATGATGAGTTTGAAAAGGGAAAATGGAAGGGAGAAATTATATAATTATAATCTCAAAAATAATGTGGAGGAGCTAGAGAGCTGGTTCAACAGTTAAGAGCACTGGCTCCTGCAGAGGACCTGGGTTCAGTTTCCAGCATCCACATGGTGGCTTACAACCATCTGGAACTCCAATCCTAGGGAATCTGATGCCTTTTCTGACCTCCATGAGCATCAGGAAGGATAGTCAT
>PVIH01026948.1:0-17849 GCA_004025045.1 Sigmodon hispidus | reverse complement strand
GGAAGACGGCCAATTTTTCTGACCATGCCCACACCAAGCCACTCTTACATTGACTGAATGAGGCCACTTTCGTTGGCCACGAACACATTGCATGAGCACGTCAACAACATGCCATGCACACTTTTACTGTCCACGGCGACTTTCAATGACCACGCCCACACAAAATTATGCACATTTTCACTGTCCACGGCATATTTCAATGACCACGCCCACACAGAATCATGAACACTTTTCCTTTCCACGGCAACTTTGACTCGCCACGCCCACTTTTACCATTGCCACAATGTGCCATGCTTTCTTTCATTAACAACACCCACTTTGACTGATCACGCCCACACCAAACCACGCACACTTTTACTGGCCACGGCCACCATGAATGACCACGACCACACAGAACCAAGAACACTATTTTCTGCCGCGCCACGTTTGACTGGCCACGCCCACTTTAACAGAACTCACCCACTTTGAATGTCCACGGTCACTTTGACCATGGCCACAACATGCCACATTTCCTTGACCACACCCACTGTGACTGACCACGCCCACACCAAATCATGCCAAGTTTTACTGGCCACAGACACTATGAATGACCATGTGCACACAATACCATGAACATTTTACTGGCCACGCCAACTTTGCATGGCCACGCTCCCTTTGACCAAGGCCACTTCATGCCAGCTTTCTTTTATTTTTGAATATGGCAACACCAATCCAAGATGACTTTTACTTTCCAAGGCCATTATGAATGACCACGTGCACACAATACCATGAACCATTTCACTGGCCACGCCCACTTGGACTGAACTCTCCCACATTTGCTGTTCTCGGCCACTTTGACCACGGCCAGAACATGCCACGTTTCATTGATTGACCACACCCACTTTGACTGACCACGCCCACACCAAACCAAGCTCACTTTCCCTGTCCACAGCAACTTTCAATGACGATGCCCACAGAAAACCACACTTTCACTGGCCACGAAAACTATGACTTGCTGTGGCCAATTTGACCACTGCCACAACTTTCCATGCTTTCTTTGACTAACAACACCCACTTTGACTGACCACGCCCACACCAAACCACGACCACTTTTAATGGCCACAGCCACCATGAATGACCACGCCAACACAGAACCAAGAACACTTTTACCGGCCATGCCACGTCTGCCTGGCCATGCCCATTTTAAATGACCTCGCCCACTTTAACTGTCCACGGCCACTTTGACAATGGCGACAACATGCCACGTTTCTTTGATTAACCACACCAACTTCAACTGACCACGCCCAGCCCAAACCACGCACACTTTTACTAGCCACAGCAATTTTGAATCACCACGCTGACTTTGACCATGGCCACAATGTGCCACGCTTTCTTTGATTAACAACACCCACTTTGACTGACCATGCCCACAACAAACGATGCCCACATTTACTGGCTATGGACACAATGAATGACCACGCTCACGAAGAACCACGAACACTATTATGGGCCATGCCACGTTTGCCTGGCCATGCCCTGTTTTACAGATCTTGCAAACTTTGACCATTGCCACTATGATCACAGCCACAACATGTCACGTTTCTTGACCACATGCACAGTGACTGACCATGCCCACACCAAACCACGACCACTTTTAATGGCCACGGCCACCATGAATGACCATGCCAACACAGAACCAAGAACACTTTTACCGGCCATGCCACGTCTGCCTGGCCACGCCCATTTTAACTGACCTCGCCCACTTTGACTGTCCAGGGCCACTTTGATCATTTCCACAACATGCCACTTCTCTTGACCACACCCACAGTGACTGACCACACCCACACCAAACCACGACCAGCTTCCCTGGCCACAGACATTATGAATGACCACACGCACACAAAACCATGAACAATTTTCCTGGCCATGCCATCTTAGACTGGCCATGCCCACTTTAACAGAACTCACTCACTTTGAAAGTCCACGGCCACTTTGACCACTACCCACAACATGCCACGTTTCTTTGACCACACGCACTGTGACTGACCACACCAACTCCAAACCACGCCAAGTTTCGCTGGCCACGGACACTATGAATGACCACATGCACACAATACCATGAACAATTTTACTGGCCATGCCATCTTAGACTGGCCATGCCCACTTTGATGAACTCACCCACTTTGACTGTCCACGGCCACTTTGACCACTGACAGAACATGCCACATTTCTTTGATTGACAACACCCACTTTGACTGACCACGCCCACTCCAAACCACGCACAATTTTACTGTCCACAGCAACTTTCAATGACCACGCACACACAAAACCACATACACGTATAATGGCCATGACAACTGACTCGCCACCGCCACTTTGACCACTGCCACAACATGCCATGCTTTCTTTGATTAACAACACCCATTTTGTCTGACCACGTCCACACCAAACCACGACCACTTTTATGGGCATAGCCACCATGAATGACCACACCATCACAGAACCAAGAACACTTTTACCGGCCATGCCACGTCTGCCTGGCCATGCCCACTTTAACTGACCTCGCCCACTTTGACTGTCCACGGCCACTTTGACCATGCCCAGAACATGCCACATTACTTTGATTGACCACACCCACTTTGACTGATCACGCCCACACAAAACTATGCACACTTTTACTGGCCAAGGCAACTTTGAATGACCTCGCCCATTTTGACTGTCCATGGCCACTTTGACCATGGCCACAATGTGCCACACTTTCTTTGAATAACAACACCCACTTTGACTGACCATGCCCACACCAAACCACGCCCAATTTACTGGCTACAGACAGAATGAATGACCACGCCCACACAGAACCACGAACACTATTACGGATGACCACACATTTGCCTGGCCACGCCCACTTTTACAGAACTTGCAAACTTTGACTATCCACGGCTACTTGACCACAACCACAACATGCCACGCTTTCTTTTATTGACCACACCAACATCAACTGACCACGTCCAGACCAAACCACACACACTTATACTTGCCATGGCAAATTTGAATCAACACGCTGACTTTGACCATGGTCACAATGTGCCACGCATTCTTTGATTAACAACACCCATTTTGACTGACCATGCCCACACAAAACCATGCCGCTTTTACTGGCTACGGACACCATGAATGACCACGCTAACAAAGAACCACGAACACTTTTGACAGCCATGCCATGTTTGACAGGTCACGCCCACTTTTACTGAACTTGCCCACTTTGACTGTCCACAACCACTTTGACCATGGCCACAACATGCCACATTTCTTTGATTGACCACACACACTTTGATTGATCATGCCCACATCAGAACACAACCACTTTAATTGACCAAGACAATTTCCACTGGTCATGCACGCTTTGACCATGGCTACAACAGGTCACAGCCACATTGTCTGACCATGCCCACACAAGGCCACGGTCAATTTAACTGCACACAGCAACTGTGACTGGACATGGACTCTTTGAGTGATCATGGCCACAATATGCCATGCCCACATTCACTGGATACTCTTTTCCGGCCACCAATTCTTTAATTAAACAAGACCACTATAACTGGACATGTCCAGTTTCACTGTCCACACACACTTCTCAAGTCCACGCCCACTTTGACAGAACACACCCACTTTGACTGACCATGCTGACAATGGTTGACCATGCCCTCTCCTGGCTTCATTTGAATACATGTGTTTTTCATTTCAGCGTGAGAACATGTTTCCTTCCACAGAGCATTAATAGAGATGTTGCTTTCTCTATCATATGAACAGATGTATTTTTTCTTCAACATCAATAGAAACGTTTTCCTACCCAGAGTCTTAATGAAGATGGTACTTCCTTTCCTCTTTTTAGCACATGTGCTTTTCTCTTCAGCGTTAATACACAACTTTTCTTACACAGATCCTAAAAAGTGGTGTTGCTTCATCTCCTCGTTTGAACACATGTACTTTATTTTCAATGTCAATACACATGTGTTCTTACAAAGAGCAATCAGAGAGATGTTGCCTCCTCTCCTCATTTGAACACACTTTTTTTCTGGTCTGTGATCATACACACATTTACTTACAAAGAGCATTAAGAGTGATGTTGCCTCCACTCCTAGTTTGCACACGTCTTTTTCTCTTCAGCATCAATACACACGTTTAATTACACAGAGCATGAAGAGAGATGTTGAGTCCTCTACTCGTTTAAACACATGTGTTTTTCTCTTCAGCGTAAATACACACGATTTCTTACACAGAGCATTAAGAGGTGTTGGTTCCTCTCCTCTTTGGAACACATGTGTTTTTGTCTTCAGCATCTATACACATGTTTTATTACATAGAGCATTAAAAAAGATTTTGCTTCCAATCCTCATTTGAACACATGTGTTTATGTCTTCAGTGCCAATACACACGTTTTCTTACACAGAGCATTAGAAATGTTGAGCCCTCTTCTTGTTTAAATACATGTGTTTTTATATTCATCGCACGTACACATGAATTCTTACAAAGAGCATTAAGAGAGATGTTGCTTCCTGTCCTCGTTTGATCACATATGTTTTTTTCTTCATCGTCCAAACACACACATTCTTACACATAGCATTTAGAGACATGTTGCTTCCTCTAATTGTTAACACACGTGTTTTTATCTTCAACGTCGATACAAACATTTTCTTATACAGAGCATTAGGAAACATGTTAGTTACTATTCTCTGCACTTTTTCGGGCCAGGTCCACTTTGATTGGCCACGGCCACTTTGACTTACCATGCCCACAACAAGCCACTCCCACGTTCACTGGCCATGGACACTTTGAATGACCACAGCTACACCGGAAGATGGCCACTTTTTCTGACCATGACCACACCAAGCCACTCTTACTTTCACTGAATGAGGCCACTTTGACTGGCCACGAACACGTTGAGTGAGCATGTCGACAACATGCCATGCACTCTTTTACTGTCCACGGTGTCTTTCAATGACCACGCCCACACAAAACAATGCACACTTTCACTTTCCATGGCAGATTTCAATGACCACGCCCACACAGAACCATGAACACTTTTCCTGGCCACTGCAACTTTGACTCACCACGCCCACTTTGACCATTTTCACAATGTGCCACGCTTTCTTTGATTAACAACACCCACTTTGACTGACCATACCCACACCAAACCATGCCCACCTTTACTGGCCATGGCCACCATGAATGACCATGCCCACACAGAAACAGGAACACTTTTATCAGTCACGCCATGTTTGACTGGCCTCGTATGAATGGCCACACCCCTTTTAACTTACCTAGCCCACTTTGACGGTCCACAGCCACTTTGACCATGGCCACAACATGCCACGTTACTTTGATTGACCACACCCACTTCAACAGACCACGCCCAGATCAAACCATGCACACTTTTACTGGCCACAGCAACTTTGAATCACCATGCTGAATTTGACTATGGCCACAATGTGCCACGCTTTCTTTGATTAGCAACACCCACTTTGACTGACCATGCCCACACCAAACCATACCCACTTTTACTGGCTATGGACACCATGAATGACCACGCCCACACAGAACAATGAACACTATTACAGGCCACACCACGATTGGCTGGCCATGTCCTCTTTTACAGATCTTGCAAACTTTGACCGTGGCCACTATGACCACAGCCACAACATGCCACGTTTCTTGACCACACACACAATGACTGAACATGCCCACACCAAACCACGCCCAGCTTCCCTGGCCATGGACTCTATGAATGACCATGCGCAAACAATACCACAAACAATATTCCTGGCTATGCCACGTTACACTGGCCATGCCCACTTTAACTAAACTCACCCACTTTGAATGTCCAGGGCTACTTTGACCACGGCCACAACATGCCAGATTTCTTTGACCACACCCACTGTGACTGACCACGCCCACTCCAAACCATGCCCAGTTTCACTGGCCACGGACACTATGAATGACCATGCGCACAAACGACCATGAACTATTTTAATGGCCACTCCATCTTAGACTGGCCACGCCCACTTTGATGAACTCACCCACTTTGATTGTCCACGGCCACTTTGACCACGACGAGAACATGCCAAGTTTCTATGATTGACCACACCCACGTTGACTGACCACGTCCACTTCAAACCACGCACAATTTTACTATCCACAGAAACTGTCAATGACCACACCCACACAAAATCACTAACATGTATACTGGCCATGACACCTATGACTTGCCATGGCCACTTTGACCACTGCCACAACAAGCCACGCTTTCTTTGATTAAGAACACCCATTTTGACTGATCATGTCCACACCAAACCACGACCACTTTCAATGGCCACAGACACCGTGAATGACCACGCCAACACAGAACCAAGAACACTTTTACTGGCCATGCCACGTCTGCTTGGCCACACCCTCTTTAACTGACCTGGCCAACTTTGACTATCCAAGGCCAGTTTGACCACAGCCACAGGGCATAAAAAGAGATGTTGCTTTCTCTATCATTTGAACACATGTATTTTATTTTCTATGTCAATACACATGTTTTCTTAAACAGAGCAATCAGAGATGTTGCCTTTTCTCTCCAGCGTCAATACACACATTTTCTTACACAGAGAATTAAGAGATGTTAGTTCCTCTCCTCGTTTGAACACATGTGTTTTTGTCTTCAACGTCTATACACATGTATTCTTACATAGAGCATTAAGAGAGATGTTGCTTCCACTCCTCGTTTCAACACATTTGTTTTTCTGGTCTGCGACCATACACACCTTTACTTACAAAGAGCATTAAGAGAGGTGTTGCTTCCTTTCCTTGTTTGAACACATGTGTTTTATCTTCAGGGCCAATGCACACGTTTTCTTACACAGAGCATTAGAAATGTTGAGCCCTCACCTTGTATAAACAGAGGGGTTTTTAACTTCATCAACGGAAACATGTATTCTAACACATAGCAATAAAAGAGATGTAGTTTCCTGTCCTCATTTGATCACTTATGTTTTTCTCTTCATGGACCATACACACACATTCTTACACAGAGCATTTAGAGAGATGTTGTTTCCTCTACTTGTTAATACACTTGTGTTTTTAATAGTTACTTTGACTGAATGAGGCCACTTTGACTGGCCACAGACACAGTGACAGATGACATCCACAATATGCCACAAACACATTGACTGACCACACCCATGCCAAATCATGGCGACTTTTACCTTTCACTGGCACTAGGAATGACGACGCCCACACAATACCATGAACACATTTAATGGCCACGCCATCTTTGCCAGTCCACGCCAACTTTGACAACAGCCACAAAATGCCACATTTCTTTGATTGACCACACCAAGTTTGACTGACCATGCCCAAACCAAACCACGCCCACTTTTACTGGCCATGACCACCATGAATAACCATGCACACACAGATCCAAGAACACTTTTACCGGCCACGCCACGTTTGAATGGACATGCCCACTTCTACTGAACTCACCCACTTTCACTGTCCACGGACACTTTAACCACGGCCACAACATGCCACGTTTCTTTGATTGACCACACTCACTTTGACTGACTACGCCCACACAAAACCTCACCCACATTTACTGGTCACAGGGACCATGAATGACTAAGCCCACACAGATCCAAGAACACTTTTACCGGCCACGCCAGGTTTCATTGGCCACACCCTCTTTTACTGAATTTGCCCACTTTTACTGTCCACGGCCACTTAGACCACAGCCACAACATGCCACATTCCTTTGATTGACCACACCCACTTTAACAGACCTCGCCCACAGAAAACCACGTCCACTTTTATTGGCAACGGCCATTATGAATGATCACTCCCACACAGATCTATGAACACTTTTACAGGCCAACCCCGTTTGACTGTAAACACCCACTTTTACTGAACTCACCCACGTTCACTATCCACGAACACTTTAACCACGGCCACATCATGCCACGTTTCTTTGATTGACCACACCCACTTTGACGGAATTCGCCCACACACAACCACACCAACTTTTACTTGTCACAGGGACCATGAATTCCTACGCCAACACAGATCCAAGAACACTTTTACAGGCCATGCCACATTTAGCTGGCCACGCCCATTTTACTCAACTCGCCCACTTTGACTGTCCACGGACACTTTGACCACGGCCACAACATGCCACGTTTCTTTGATTGACCACACCCACTTTGACTGACTATGTCCACACACAACCACGACCACTTTTACTGGCCACATGACCATGAATTCCTACGCCCACACAGATACAAGAACACATTTACCGGCCACGCCATGTTTGACTGGCCATGCCCACGTTTATTGAACTTGCCCATTTTGACTGTCCACAGCCACTTTGACCATGACAACAACATGCCACGCCTTCTTTGATTGACCACACCCACTTTGACTGACCAAGTCCACACAAAACCACACCTACTTTGACTGGCCACAGCCCCTGTGAATGACCATGACCATAACAGGCCATACCCACTTTGATTGATCAAGCTCATTTCCACTGGCCTTTCACACTTTGACTGACCATGGCTACAACAGGTCACAGCCACTTTGTCTGACCATGCCACAAAGCCATGCGGAGTTTCACTGCACGCAGCCACTGTGACTGGACATGGACTCTTTGAATGACCATGGCCACAATATGCCACGCCCACATTTACTCAATACTCTTTCCAGGCCACAAATACTTTAATTAAACAAGCCCACTATGACTGGACATGTCCAGATTGACACACACTTTTCACGTCCAAGCCCACTTTGACAGAGCACAGCCACTTTGACTAATAAATGTCCACAATGGCTGACCACGCCCTCTTCTGGCCTCATTTGAATACATGTGTTTTTCACACCAGTGGTAGAACATATGTTTCCTTCCATAGAGCATTAATAGTGATGTTGCTTTCTCTATCGTTTGAACAGAGGTGCTTTTTTCTTCAACATCAATAGTAACATTTTCCTACCCAGAGCATTAAGGGAGATGGTGCTTCCTCTCCTCTTTTTAACACATGTGCTTTCCTCTTCAGCGTTAATACACAACTTTCTTACACAGGGCAAAAAAAGAGATGTTGCTTTCTATATCATTTGAACACATGTATTTTATTTTCAATGTCAATACACATGTTTTCTTACACAGAGCAATCAGAGAGATGTTGCCTTCTCTCCTCATTTGAACACTTGCATTTTTCTCTTCAGCATCAGTACAAAAATGTTCTTGCATAGAACTTCAAGGCAGATGGTGCTTTCTCTTCCTTTGTACAGATGTGTTTTTCTCTTCATCATCAATACTCACGTTTGCTTACAAAAAGCATTAAGAGAGATGTTTCCTCCACTCCTAGTTTGCACACATCGTTTTCTCTCCAGCGTCAATACACACATTTACTTACACAGAGCATGAAGAGAGTTGTTGAGTCCTCTACTTGTTTAAACACATGAGTTTTTCTCTTCAGCGTAAATACACATGCTTTCTTACACAGAGCATTAAGAGATGTTAGTTCCTCTCCTCATTTGAACACATGTGTTTTTGTCTTCAACGTCTATACACATGTTTTCTTACATAGAGTATTAAGAGAGATGTTGCTTCTACTCCTCATTTCAACACATTTGTTTTTCTGGGCTGCGAACATACACACGTTTACTTACAAAGAGCATTAAGAAAGTCGTTACTTCCTTTCCTTGTTTGAACACATGTGTTCTTTTCTTCAGAGCCAATGCACACGTTTTCTTACACAGAGCATTAGAAATGTTGAGCCCTCTCCTTGTATTAACAGAGGGCTTTTTATCTTCATTGCCAGAAACATGTACTCTAACACATATCATTAAGAGGGATGTACTTTCATGTCCTCGTTTCATCACGTATGTTTTCATCTTCATGGTCCATACACACACATTTTTACACAGAGCATTTAGAGAGATGTTGCTTCCTCTACTTGTTAACACACATGTGTTTTTATTAGTTACTTTGACTGAATGAGGCCACTTTGATGGGCCACAGATACGTTGACAGATGACATCCACAATATGCCACGAACACATTGATTGACCACACCCAAGCCAAACCACGGCCACTTTTACCTGCCACTGCCACTACGAATGACGACGCCCACACAATACCATGAACACTTTTAATGGCCACGCCATCTTTGCCAGTCCACGCCAACTTTGACAACAGCCACAACATGCCACGTTTCTTTGATTGACCACATCAAGTTTGACTGACCATGCCCACACCAAACCACACCCACTTTTCCTGGCCACGACCACCATGAATGACCACGCCTACACAGATCCTAGAACACTTTTACCGGCCACACCACGTTTGATTGGACACACCCACTTTTACTAAACTCACCCACTTTTACTGTCCACGTACACTTTAACCATGGCAACAACATGCCACGTTTCTTTGATTGACCACACCCACTTTGACTGACTACGCCCACACAAAACCACGCCCACTTTTCCTGGCTACAGGGACCATGAATGACTAAGCCCACACAGATACAAGAATACTTTTGCCGGCCATGCCATGTTTCATTGGCCACGCCCATTTTCGTGAACTCGCCCACTTTAACTATCCACGGCCACTTTGATCACAGCCACAACATGCCACATTTCGTTGTTTGACCACACCAACTTTGACAGACCACGACCACACCAAACAACGGCCACTTTTATTGGCCACGTCCACCATGAATGATCACGCACACACAGATCCAAGAAACCTTTTAGCGGCCATGCCACGTGTGTCTGGGCACACCCTCTTTTACTGAACTTGCCCACTTTCACTGTCCACAGAAACTTTGACCACAGCCACAACATGCCACGTTTCTTTGATTGACCACACCCACTTTGACTGACAACGCCCACACAAAACCACGCCCACTTTTATTGGCTACAGGGTCCATGAATGACTAAGCCCACACAGATCCAAGAACACTTTTGCCGGCTACGCCAGGTTTCATTGGCCATGCCCATTTTCGTGAACTCGCCCACTTTAACTATCCACGGCCACTTTGATCACCGCAAAGACATGCCACGTTTCTTTGATTGACAACACCAACTTTAACAGACCACGCCCACACCAAACAACACCCACTTTTATAGGCCAAGGCCACCATGAGTGATCATGTCCACACAGATCCAAGAACAATTTTAGTGGCCACGCCATGTTGGCTGGCCACACCCTTTTTTACTGAACTTGCCCACTTTCACTGTACACAGACACTTTGACCACAGCCACAACATGGCACGTTTCTTTGATTGATCACACCCACTTCGACTGATTACGCCCACACAAAACCACGCCCACTTTCACGGGCCACAGGAACCTTGAATGACTATGCCCACACAGATACAAGAACACTTTTACCGGCCATGCCATGTTTCACTGGCCACGCCAATTTTACTGAACTTGGCCACTTTGACTGTCCACGGCCACTTTGATCACAGCCACAACATGCCACGTTTCTTTGTTTGACCACACCAACTTTGACAGACCACACCCACATCAAACAATGGCCACTTTTATTGGCCACGTGCACCATGAATGATCACACCCACACAGATCCAAGAAAACTTTAAGCGGCCATGCCACATTTGGCTGGGCACACCCTCTTTTACTGAACTTGCCCACTTTCACTGTCCATGGCCACTTTGACCACAGCCACAACATGCCACGTTTCTTTGATTGACCACACCCACTTTGACTGACCACTCCCACACCAACCCACAACCACTTTTACTGGCCACATCAACCATGAATGTCCACACCCACACAGATACAAGAGCACATTTACCGTCCACGCCACGTTTGACTGGCCATGCCCACGTTTATTGAACTTGCCCATTTTGACTGTCCACAGACACTTTGACCACGGCCACAACATGCCACGCCTTCTTTGATTGACCACACCCACTTTGACTGACCTAGTCCACACAAAACCACGCCTACTTTGACTGGCCACAGCCCCTGTGAATGACCATGACCATAACAGGCCATACCCACTTTGATTGATCAAACCTATTTCCACTGGTCTTGCACACTTTGACTGACCACGGCTACAACAGGTCACAGCCACATTGTCTGACCACGCCACAAAGCTATGCTGACTTTCACTGCATGCAGCCACTGTGACTGGACATGGACTCTTTGAATGACCATGGCCACAATATGCCACGCCCACATTTACTCAATACTCTTTCCAGGCCACAAATACTTTAATTAAACAAGCCCACTATGACTGGACATGTCCAGATTGACTGTCCACACACACTTTTCACGTCCAAGCCAACTTTGACAGAGCACAGCCACTTTGACTGATAAATGTCCACAATGGCTGACCACGCTCTCTTCTGGCCTCATTTGAATACATGTGTTTTTCACGCCAGTGGTAGAACATATGTTTCCTTCCATAGAGCATTAATAGTGATGTTGCTTTCTCTGTCGTTTGAACAGATGTGCTTTTTTCTTCAACATCAATAGTCATGTTTTCCTACCCAGAGCATTAAGGGAGATGGTGCTTCCTCTCCTCCTTTTAACACATGTGCTTTCCTCTTCAGCGTTAATACACAACTTTCTTAAACAGGGCAAAAAAAGAGATGTTGCTTTCTATATCGTTTGAACACATGTATTTTATTTTCAATGTCAATACACATGTTTTCTTACACAGAGCAATCAGAGAGATGTTGCCTTCTCTCCTCGTTTGAACACTTGCATTTTTCTCTTCAGCATCAGTACAAACATGTTCTTGCATAGAACTTCAAGGCAGATGGTGCTTTCTCTTTCTTTGTACAGATGTGTTTTTCTCTTCATCGTCAATACTCACGTTTGCTTACAAAAAGCATTAAGAGAGATGTTTCCTCCACTCCTAGTTTGCACACGTCGTTTTCTCTCCAGCGACAATACACACATTTACTTACACAGAGCATGAAGAGAGTTGTTGAGTCCTCTACTTGTTTAAACACATGAGTTTTTCTCTTCAGCGTAAAAACACACGTTTTCTTACACAGAGAATTAAGAGATGTTAGTTCCTCTCCTCGTTTGAACGCATGTGTTTTTGTCTTCAACGTCTATACACATGTTTTCTTACATAGAGTAAAAAGAGAGATGTTGCTTCCACTCCTCATTTCAACACATTTGTTTTTCTGGGCTGCGGCCATACACACGTTTACTTACAAAGAGCATTAAGAGAGTCGTTACTTCCTTTCCTTGTTTGAACTCATGTGTTCTTTTCTTCAGGGCCAATGCACACGTTTTCTTTCAGAGAGCATTAGAAATGTTAAGCCCTCTCCTTGTATTAACAGATGGCTTTTTATCTTCATTGCCAGAAACATGTACTCTAACACATATCATTAAGAAGGATGTAGTTTCATGTCCTCGTTTCATCACATATGTTTTCATCTTCATGGTCCATACACACACATTCTTACACAGAGCATTTAGAGAGATGTTGCTTCCTCTACTTGTTATCACACATGCGTTTTTATTAGTTACTTTGACTGAAGGAGGCCACTTTGATGGGCCACAGACACGTTGACAGATGACATCCACAATATGCCACGAACACATTGACTGACTACACCCAAGCCAAACCACGGCCACTTTTACCTGCCACTGCCACTACGAATGACGACGCCCACACAATACCATGAACACTTTTAATGGCCACGCCATCTTTGCCAGTCCACACCAACTTTGACAACAGCCACAACATGCCACGTTTCTTTGATTGACCACACCAAGTTTGACTGACCATGCCCACACCAAACCACACCCACTTTTACTGGCCACGACCACCATGAATGACCACGCCCACACAGATCCAAGAACACTTTTACCAGCCACACCACCTTTGACTGGACACACCCACTTTTACTGAACTCACCCACTTTCACTGTCCATGGACACTTTAACCATGGCAACAACATGCCACGTTTCTTTGATTGACCACACCCACTTTGACTGACTATGCCCACACAAAACCACACCCATTTTTCCTGGCTACAGGGACCATGAATGACTAAGCCCACACAGATCCAAGAACACTTTTGCCGGCCACGCCAGGTTTCATTGGCCACGCACATTTTCGTGAACTAGCCCACTTTAACTATCCACGGCCACTTTGATCACAGCCACAACATGCCACATTTCGTTGTTTGACCACACCAACTTTGACAGACCACACCCATACCAAACAACACCCACTTTTATTGGCCAAGGCCACCATATATGATCATGTCCACACAGATCCAAGAACAATTTTAGCTGCCACGCCTCGTTTGGCTGGCCACACGCCTTTTTCCTGAGCTTGCCCACTTTCACTGTCCACGGACACTTTGACCACAGCCACAACATGGCATGTTTCTTTGATTGACCACACCCACTTTGACTGATTACTTCCACACAAAACCACACCCACTTTCACTGGCCACAGGGACCTTAAATGACTATGCCCACACAGATACAAGAACACTTTTACCTGCCATGCCATGTTTCACTGGCCACGCCAATTTTACTGAACTTGCTCACTTTGACTGTCCACGGCCACTTGGATCACAGCCACAACATGCCACGTTTCTTTGTTTGACCACACCAACTTTGACAGACCATGCCCACACCAAACAACGGCCACTTCTATTGGCCACGTCCACCATGAATGATCACGCCCACACAGATCCAAGAAAACTTTTAGTGACCATGCCACGTTTGGCTGGGCACACCCTCTTTTACTGAACTTGCCCACTTTCACTGTCCATGGCCACTTTGACCACAGCCACAACATGCTACATTTCTCTGATTGACCACACCCACTTTGACTGACCACTCCCACACCAACCCACAACCACTTTTACTGGCCACGGCAACCATGAATGTCCACACCCACACAGATACAAGAACACATTTACAGTCCATGCCACGTTTAACTGGCCACGCCCACGTTTATTGAACTCGCCCATTTTGACTGTCCACAGACACTTTGACCATGGCCACAACATGCCACGCCTTCTTTGATTGACCACACCCACTTTGACTGACCTAGTCCACACAAAACCACACCTACTTTGACTGGCCACAGCCCCTGTGAATGACCATGACCATAACAGGCCATACCCACTTTGATTGATCAAGCCCATTTCCACTGGTCTTGCACACTTTGACTGACCACGGCTACAACAGGTCACAGCCACTTTGTCTGACCATGCCACAAAGCCATGCTGACTTTCACTGCACGCAGCCACTGTGACTGGACATGGACTCTTTGAATGACCATGGCCACAATATGCCACGCCCACATTTACTCAATACTCTTTCCAGGCCACAAATACTTTAATTAAACAAGCCCACTATGACTGGACATGTCCAGATTGACTGTCCACACACACTTTTCACGTCCAAGCCCACTTTGACAGAGCACAGCCACTTTGACTGATAAATGTCCACAATGGCTGACCACGCCCTCTTCTGACCTCATTTGAATACATTTGTTTTCATGCCAGTGGTAGAACATTTGTTTCCTTCCATAGAGCATTAATAGTGATGTTGCTTTCTCTATCGTTTGAACAGATGTGCTTTTTTCTTCAACATCAATAGTCACGTTTTCCTACCCAGAGCATTAAGGGAGATGGTGCTTCCTCTCCTCCTTTTAACACATGTGCTTTCCTCTTCAGCGTTAATACACAACTTTCTTACACAGGACAAAAAAAGAGATGTTGCTTTCTATATCGTTTGAACACATGTATTTTATTTTCAATGTCAATACACATGTTATCTTACACAGAGGAATCAGTGAGATGTTGCCTTCTCTCCTCGTTTGAACACTTGCATTTTTCTTTTCAGCTTCAGTACAAACATGTTCTTGCATAGAACTTCAAGGCAGATGGTGCTTTCTCTTCCTTTGTACAGATGTGTTTTTCTCTTCATCATCAATACTCATGTTTGCTTACAAAAAGCATTAAGAGAGATGTTTCCTCCACTCCTAGTTTGCACACGTTGTTTTCTCTCCAGCGTCAATACACACATTTACTTACACAGAGCATGAAGAGCGTTGTGGAGTCCTCTACTTGTTTAAACACATGAGTTTTTCTCTTCAGCATAAATACACACGTTTTCTTACACAGAGAATTAAGAGATGTGAGTTCCTCTCCTCGTTTGATCACGTGTTTTTGTCTTCATCGTCTATACACTTGTTTTCTTACATAGAGTATTAAAAGAGATGTTGCTTCCACTCCTCATTTCAACACATTTGTTTTTCTGGGCTGCGACCATACACACATTTACTTACAAAGAGCATTAAGAGAGTCGTTGCTTCCTTTACTTTTTTGAACACATGTGTTCTTTTCTTCAGTTTTCTGTTTTCTTTCACAGAGCATTAGAAATGTTGAGCCCTCTCCTTGTATTATCAGAGGGCTTTTTATCTTCATTGCCAGAAAAATGTACTCTAACACATAGCATTAAGAGAGATGTAGTTTCCTGTCCTTGTTTCAGCACATATGTTTTCATCTTCATGGTCCATACACACACATTCTTACACAGAGCATTTAGAGAGATGTTGCTTCCTCTACTTGTTAATACACATGCGTTTTTATTAGTTACTTTGACTGAATGAGGCCACCTTGATGGGCCACAGACACGTTGACAGATGACATCCACAATATGCCATGAACACATTGACTGACCACACCCACACCAACCCATGGTTACTTTAACTGCACATAGCAACTGTGACTGGACATGGACTCTTTGAGTGATCATGGCCACAATATGCCATGTCCACATTTACTGGATACTCTTTCCCGGCCACCAATTCTTTAATTAAACAAGCCCACTATGACTGGACATGTCCAGTTTCACTGTCCACACACACTTCTCAAGTCCACGCCCATTTTGATGGAACACACCCACTTTCATTGACCATGCTGACAATGGCTGATCATGCCCTCTCCTGGCTTCATTTGAATACATGTGTTTTTCACTTCAGCGGGAGAACATATGTTTCCTTCCACAGAGCAGTAATAGAGATGTTGCTTTCTCTATCGTTTGAACAGATGTGTTTTTTCTTCAACATCAATAGAAACGTTATCCTATCCAGAGCCTTAAGGGAAATGTTGCCTCCATTCCTCTTTTAAACACATGTGCTTTTCTCTTCAGCGCTAATACACAACTTTTCTTACACAGATCCTCAAAAGAGGTGTTGCTTTATCTCCTCGTTTGAACACATGTATTTTATTTTCAATGTCAATACACATGTTTTCTTACAAAGAGCAATCAGAGAGATGGTGCCTCTTCTTCTCGTTTGAACAGACTTTTTTCTGGTCTGTGATCATACTCATATTTACTTACAGAGAGCTTTAAGAGTGATGTTTCCTCCACTCCTAGTTTGCACACATCATTTTCTCTTCAGCATCAATACACACATTTAATTACGCAGAGCATGAAGAGAGTTGTTGAGTCCTCCACTCCCTTAAACACATGTGTTTTTCTCATCAGCATAAATACACACGATTTCTTACGCAGAGCATTAAGGGGTGTTGTTTCCTCTCCTCTCTTGAACACATGTGTTTTTGTCTTCAGCATATATACACATGTTTTCTTACATAGAGCATTAAAAAAATGTTGCTTCCACTCCTCGTTTGAACACATGTGTTTATGTCTTCAGTGCCAATACACACATTTTCTTACACCGAGCATTAGAAATGTTGAGAACTCTCCTTGTGTAAATACATGTGTTTTTATATTCATCGCACGAACACATGTATTCTTACAAAGAGCATTAAGAGAGATGTTGCTTCCTGTTCTCGTTTGATCACAT
>PVIH01026947.1:0-17847 GCA_004025045.1 Sigmodon hispidus | reverse complement strand
TAGTGCAGAAACATTGTCCACACTCAAGAGATCCTCCAATAATGTAGCCTTTTTAGTAAATGAAACCAATATAAATTCTGCCATGGTAGGCTCTCACATGTAGACATGGTGGCAGACAATAAATGTAAATAAAAGGCATAAACCTTAGAGAAAATTTACCAAGGCAATAAGAAGTAAGAATAGCACCACCACCCAACCCTCGAAAGGCAAACCCTATATAGGTACCAAGCAAGGAAAGCCATCAGAAGAAAGTAAGTACTGAGATTGGAAACCTTCCAGAACAGAACAGGAGCAAGTGTTAACATCCATACAATAACGTGAGTATAACTTCATGACGGAAACAATTTGACAAGGTTCAAGTATCAGACAGTGGGGAGCTTCATGGGATAAGACTGTAATCCCACCTCCTTGGGAGGCTAGAACAAGGAGGTCACAAACTCAAAATCTGTCTGAATGCAAGGCCAGTGTGAGTAACTTAGTGATGCCATGTTTTAGGGATTGTTTATTGTTTGTTTGTTTATGATACTGGTGATGGAACCCACAGCCTAGTCCATTCAAGGCAAGTGCCCTACCACTGAACTATTCCCCCAACCCCATATGACCATCTCAGAGTAATTTTTAAAATGACAGATCTATTGTTCAATAGTAAAACATTTGTCTAACATAACTAATGCCCTAGTTCAATATCCAGCACTGCACAAAATAACAAACAAACAAATAAGTAAGTAAATGTAGCAGAAAGTAGTCAAGTGAAACTTACTATGTGCCAGGTGGTACTCTAAGATCTGGGAATTAAACTGTGAGCCAAACAGGCATAAAAATTTGCCTTGCAGAGTTCCAGCATAAAGAACCAAACAGAAAACACATGTGATGCATCAGATACTATTGTGATAATGAACTGGAAAAATTAGAGGATGGTAGGTAGTGTGCAGGTGTGTGTGTGTGTGTGTGTGTGTGTGTGTGTGTGTGTGTGTGTGTGACGGCTAGACCAGGTAATATTACCTAGATCATTGCCCACTCTGGATAGTCAGTATCTAAATGAATAGACCTGGATATGTAACAATTAGGAATGAAAATGCCCCAAAGAGAAAAAACAATACACACAGGCACACAGAGCTGGGGAGGTGGGGGAGGGGTTGGACCTGGGGGGATGTGGCTATGCACCCGGGAGAATTCCAAAATATGAAAGGAGGAGAGGATCCAGGGGCCAGGCCTGTCCAGAGGCCTTGATAAAACCCTGAATCTCAACTGGTGCATATATATATATATATATATATATATATATATATATATATGTATATATATATGTATGTATGTATGTATAAAAACAGTGAAATGGAGTACCATAAGAATGACGTTTCCGAGATGATCTCAAAATTGGCTGAGTATTTCTGCAAGCAAAAGATGCCAGAGGAGCAGCTGACTCAAGAATCTGAGACCCAGTGTCTTCCTGTGGAGGTTCAGGATGCTTCCACCCAGAAGACACCTGTGGAGGTGGCTGATGCTGCCTGCCACCCAGCTGTTTCCTGGTGAGGTCCGTGAGGCTTTCCAGCAGGCTCCTGTGGAGGTCGCTGATGCTGCTACTCACCTGGACCCTGTGAAGTTCGTGATAGACCCCAGACTCAGGGTTCTACAGAAAGAAATCCAGGCAGCAAATTTCAGTCACAAATTGCATCCATATACAAAAGAAGAAATTTCATTACCCCAACATAAGATGATGTCTTTTTTCTCTTTGACCCACCCGTAGCACTACAATTGTGTATACTCATCAACAACAACAAAACGTGAATGATAAATAAGTGAATCATGTAAAGTTAAAAAAAAAAAAAAGAAAGAAAATGCCCCAAAGAGCATTTGCTCCTCTCTGCCCATATCACTCCTCTTGGTACTAAAGAGACTGTGAGGTAATGCAGCTGAAGCAACTGGCATACACAAATAAGCCTTACTTTGAAAGCTGAGGCAAGAGGATAGCAAGCTTTGACTCAATGAATATGCAATGTCTCCAAAACAATGTTTTTACAAGAATGTAATCAACTTTTTAACTGAATTTAATGTTGAAGAAACGTGTTATTATGAAACATTGTGTTTTACTGGTTAAGCTGATCACAGGTGTCAATTTGACTGGAAAGGGGGGCAGCCAAGGACAGGACCATGACATTCAAAATGATGAGATCATTTGTTGACTTAACAAAGTGTCCCATTATAAGATTCCTTTAAATACAGAGCTTCTGTAATAAATTGTTATAAACTTCCTAATTATAAACATCAATTTTGCATGTCACATCTCCCCTAGCCATACCTACTTCAATATGGTACAGGACCTTTTACAATGAAGACCACACAATAAAACTCTCACTACTATGCAATTGACATTTCTACCTTAATTTGTTCTCAAACATTTTAATGTTTACTCCCTAAAGAAAAAGAAGTGACTGGGAATATAATCAATTGTCCTAGACTCCAAGAAATGCTCCAGACTATCCCAATCTTTCTTTTTTGAAAGCTAAGGGAAGACCTTGCTGAAATGGATATTGCAGGGTTTATTCATAATGAGGACAAACAGCACATCAAGAGCCATGCCTGGGGACACTGAGACAACACTTGGAATGAGGATTTCTTTAATGTCTCTAGAAGGAGCTTGTACCTCTGGTGGATGCCACTTGGTCCACTCCTCTAGAAAGAGGAAAGCTTTCTGCTGTTGATCGGAGCTATCAGTACCATTTTCAGACATACAGAGAAGTGGTGTTGATGAGACCACACAGGACAACACAGTCATCAGGCCTCATGGCAGCACACAGACACAAGATCAAGAGCACTGAAACTCTTAGAACTGACAGAAAGCGTCCCTCCCCCAAGACATATGGAGCATCCAGTATTTTCATGGTTAGGTCAGCCATGTCCTACAGAGCACAGGCTTGCTTAGAACTCTAGCAGCATGAAAAATTATGTGTCAGCAGGATGAAAAGGCCAGAGAAGCAGCAAGCAGCCAGTACACTGAGGAGGCCTGAGGGTCTCCCCTTTGAGAACATCAATAAGAACCATGAGGTCCCCCATGAAGACAGCTATGAGGGTTTTTGGGAAGCTATCCTTGACAATTCATTTAAATATTAAGAGACATTTCAGAGGCCCCCTTTACCTGAGATGTGCTAACATGAGACCATGATGCAAACCTGTGGGTTATTTCTCCTTGTTTCCCTCCATTTATATATATTTCTTCCAAGTAGACACATAGCTGCTTTTACTCTTTGTTCATATGTCCCCTTAACTGGATTGTGATTTGTCCACTCTTCTTAAAAGAGTAACACACACACACACACACACCTGCACATTACCTACCATCCTCTAATTTTTCCAGTTCATTATCACAATAGCATCTGATGCATCACATGTGTTTTCTGTTTGGTTCTTTATGCTGGAACTCTGCAAGGCAAATGTTTATGCCTGTTTGGCTCACAGTTTAATTCCCAGGTCTTAGAGTACCACCTGGCACATAGTAAATAACCAATTTTTAACTGAATCTGCCTCCACCCTGACCTTTCAGAATTTTGTTCTACTCTATTTCTCTGCCCTGGATCAGTCTCTCCTCCACCCTAGTCTTGAACCTTGTCATGCTATTATCTCTCTTTTCCTAAAAAGGCAACTTGCCCCTTCTTCAACCCTGTCAGGACTTCCTTCAAGCCATCAGCCCCATCCTTCAAACCTTCTCTATAAGGTCAGATTCCTTGGAATATTGTTTCAACTAGCTTCGTGCTCAGTAGCTTGATCATCCTACCAAGGTAGGCCATGACTCCTTAGTGACCCGGCTCTCTATCTCTTCATGACTTAACCCCAGTGCTGACAATTGCTAAGGCAAGTCACCCAGTAAGATAAGTATTGTAGGTTCTCCGCACTTCTTTGTGTGTATCTTCCTTTTACCTGCTGTCTGCTGCCAGTTTACAGGGAAACTGGAAGTCATCAGATGGAAATCCTTAGCTTTCAACAGCAAATACTCTCACCTGTATCTCACAGGTATTGTGCCCTATCCTATATCATCTTCTAAGGAACGTATGGTATCAGCTATCCCATGGAGGGTTATCTCTGTCCTGTCATTTCTAGAACAAAGTATTATAAACTCAATGGCATCACAGCTGAGAACTATCACCTCACAACTCTGGAGACTGAAATCTGATGTCAAGATCTTGCAGTTTTTGCTATGTGGACAAGCATGACTTTTGTCTCTTCCAGGGCTTTGCTAATACACTGATATCTTATGATGTTCTGTGGATTGTAGATCTGTCACTCCACTCTCTACCATTTTCATGTGACATTCTCCCTCTGTGCATATCTCTGTCAAAATATTTTATTTTAAATCATATCTCTACATCATTATTCTTTGCTCAACAGCTATATGTGTGTGTATGCATGTGAACATGCATATGCATATATGGGTCCACTTACTCATGAGTGTTTGTTTAGGGAATAAAGAAAGATCCAAGTGTATGAAATCCTGAGTAAGTGTGTATTGTAGAAAAGAGCACAGTCATGTCAGGAACGCCAAGGCCCCAAACTCATGGAAAACTGGCCAAGTTGGTTCCCCATATCAGCCAGTCTAGAGAGGACTGACAAAGCCTTCTTGGGTGGTCAAGTATGAATGACCAGTATGTGCAAATGGCAATTACCATGTTATCCTCCCAGATGTTTACAGCTTGAGACTACTGACATTTTCCCTACACTAGCTCACCCCTCTTTCTGTGGTGCACACAATAAACAGGCTGAGGTTCTGAAGGCAGCAAATGCCCTACATTAGAGTGGACAGATCCTCACTTTGTGACCTATTTTTCCTGTACATGTGTCTGCCCTTCCTTAACTCCTTTGCAGGCCCTAGGCAGAGTTTCATGACCAAAGTCTCAAAGGTCCTGGTAGTTTGGAAGCCAGAGGTCAGCATTGGATGTCTTCCTCAACCACACTTACTCTTTGAAACAGTTTCTTGCTAAATCTCAGGCTCACCATATTGGCTAGGCTAGTTGTCTATCAAACCCCAACATCTTCCTTGACACCCCCACCCCAGCCCAGCACTGGACTTAGAGGCAAACATAGATGAAGCAGGCATTTACACAGGTTATGGGGTTCAAACTCAGGTCCTCAAGTTTATAAATCAAACACTTGGCCCACAGAGCCATCTCCCAAGCCCTCAAAGATCATTAAGATAATTTTTTACTTGGCATTAATTAAATATAGTCTTTGACAATTTCATACATTTTTATAATGCATTCTAATTACTTTCTTCCTATACCCTCATTAATCTCCCTTTTTTTCTCCTGCCACACCTCCTTTCTTCTACCAATTCTTTTGCTGGATTTATGACTTTTGGTTTGATTTTGTGGCCCATTCAACTTAACTAGGCTATCCATATGACCACTGTACTAGATTATCCATTGGAGCCTTGTGGCAGCACCAACCACAAAAGGGAAGCCAAGACTATCCCTCTCCCAGCCCTATCAATAGGTAGCAACTAATCAGCCTCATTCAATTTCCTTCCTATTACCTTTATTTATTGGAGGTGCAAGGTATGCACCATGCCATGCATGCAGAGGCCAGAGGACAACTTGCAAAAGTCACCTCTCCATTATGTGGGTCTCAGATTCTGCACTCAAAATAAATCTTTTTGGCAAGCACTGACACAAGCCAGTGGGAAATCTTATAACCCAAGTACCAATCTACTCTTAATCTACTCAAGTAACTCTTCAAGAGTTCTCAAAACATTAACCATGGCTTCCTGTAGGTAAGTACAAGGTTTCTTTTAGTCCTTTGTTTATGTGGTCCCACAGAAGCTTCTGATAGTAATAAATATATTCACCTTGTAGAAATACTCTCTTCCTCTTGGGACATAGCACCACCATGGCTTCACTTTTAGCTTTGCACAAATCCTTACACTTCTTTTGCAGACGAATCACTTTTGAATGCAGCCAAATCCAAGCAAATGGTTTTTGTTATTGTTGCTCTGTTTTGTTTTGTTTTTACAGATCGTCTCCTTTTGTAGATTCTATATTCTTACCCCAGGAGATACCTATTTGAAGAAAATGTGGTGAACAAGAACCAACTGCCAAAGTATTAGTTGCCGAGAGACTGAAAAGGGGGAGGTAAAAAAATCAAGGGTTCCATAGAACACATTGGGAATTGTCTTAGTCACTTTTCTATGAAGGAGACACCATGACCAAGGCAACTTATACAAAAAAGCATTTAATAGGATACGTACCTACATTTTCAGAGGGTTATTCTTATTAGCATGTAAACACTGGCCTAGCTTGCCTCCTGGGCATGGCCGGGCCATTCCAGAGTCTCCATGTTGAGGCCACGAGAGCATGCCCTGCACTCTCATGCCTGGGGGCGTGTCTACATGGTCACCCTTTAAAGAGACGTGTCAGGGATCCTTTTTGCCCCCCCCTCTCCCCTTTCTTCTCTCTCTCTTTCCTCCCCTCTCCCACCCCAATAAACTCAACATGGCCTCCTGGCAGCATGTCAGCACACTCCATTCTTCTATGCGCAAAATACTAACAATTCTATGTATGACTATCATTGTGGAATCGTGAAAGCAAGCAGGCAGGCATATCCTAGAGCAATGACTGATCTGATCACAAGAAAGAGCCCAGGCCGAATGCTCATTTTGTTTCTCCCGTGAATCTTCTCAAACCTCCATTGTCCACATTGTACTCTACACTACTGACATTTGTGATCCTACTAGGATTGAAGCTCCACTTACAGTATTCAACTACTTTTCTAGACCAAAGTGCCAAAGTCTGTTATATTCCTTTAAGCAACAGCATGGTCAGGCCTGTCACAGTAGTTATTTTTGACTTAGTTATTTTTGTATTGCTATGAAGACACACCAAGACCAGGGCAAATTATAAAAGAAAGCATTTAATTGGAGATCTGCTTACTGTTTAAGAAGATGAATCCATGTCCATCATGGTAGGGAGCAAGGCGGCAGGCAGGCAGGCAGGCTCTGGAGCAATACATCTGACCTACAACCTGGAGGCAGAGAAAGGGACTGAGCCTGACATCATGGGCTTTTAAAATGGTAAGAACCCTACCTCCAGTGACACCCCTTCTCCAACAAGGCCACACCTCCTAATCCTTCCTAAACAGTCCACCAAATGGGAACCAAACATTCAAATATGTAAGTCTATGGGGTCATTCTCATTCAAAACACCGTAGAAATATAAAGGCAGAGTATGTCTTAGGCAGCAGCAAGCCTTCTTTACTGAGGTTGCTCATAAGCAAAACTAAACCGAAGTAGTCACTGTCTATCAGGATGAACCTGGGCTTACCCAGAAACTATCAACATGACAAAAAGCATTCAGACTCAATGTTGAGTCCAAAACACTCAGAGGAATATCTTACTTGTTTGTTTTACCCTACAATTTTATGTGCATATCAGGGTCACTTTGCAAGCAGAGAATTGTTCTCACCAGGATATCTCATTAGAGGAAGCTAGATTCCTACAATTCTGATGGCTTCTCTAACCTCTTAGACACAAATGTCTTGAAAACTACTATCTCCAGCTCAGATCTCTCCTACATTTTCAGACCTTTGAGTACTACGGTCTACCTGCATCTTATTAAGAGTTATAAGCTATCATCATCCTCATACTGGGAAAATGGTCATCGCCACCATTATATAGTACAATAGGCCTGCATTCCCAACAGCAATGAATTGAAACATCATGTAACCTTACCTATGGTACCATATGTCAGGACTGTTGACTCCATGCTGTTTTCATGGAGTCAACAGTCTTGACATATGGTGTTGTCAGAAGAACATATAGTGTACTGAGGAATAGATTATTTATGATGAAAGTTTTAATCTTTGTTCATACTTAGGTAATTGCAATCTGACTGAGTAGCATCTGATATAATTAAGAAGCATGCAAAACTGTCTATGGTTGTTAATTTCTACATGTACTATGTATTTTATATTGAAATGCTCATTAGCTGACATAACTAAGCTATGAGGTAATTTTTCTATTTGTATTTTATAGATGAGGAAACTGTATCTGGAGAAGTTAATAGCTCCCCTGACAAGCCCCTAACTAGCAAATGATGAGGTCTTGTTTCACACCAAGTCAGAATCTGAGCCTTCAGTCACAATATTAATTTTTGATAAATAACATTTGTAACTGAAGTCATTGGAAAACACAGAAAGTTGCATTTCTTTTTGATTTGAAGGAACCAAAGAAAATGTGGGTAGATAGAGAAATGAAAAAATCATGCCTTCTGAGCACAAAGATTGAAATGACCCTGACATAGGATAGGGACAGCAGACATTATTCCAGTAGACCAGAGTCCCAAGTGGGAACTATTATATAAAGGTGAAGGTACAAACTAGGGTCATAAAATGGGATTTTTGAATACCAGGCTGAGAAGTTAAAAGCCGAAACTCTGGCTACATAAAGTTAAGAACAAAAACAATTTCAAAAGTGTACAGCAGGACCAAGTTTTTATTTCTCAACATCTTTAGCCATCAGAGAAATGCAAATCAAAACAACTTTGAGATACCACCTTACACCTGTCAGATTGGCTAAGATAAAAGACACAGATGACAGCCTATACTGGAGAGGTTGCAGAGCACTCCTCAATTGTTGGTGGGAGTGTAAACTTGCTCAGCCACTCTGGAATGCAGTATGGCGGTTTCTCAGAAAACTGGGAATCAATCTCCCCAAGGATTCAGCAATACCACTACTGGGCATATACCCTAAAAACACACAAGCATTTAGCTAAAAAGCATTAGCTCAACTATGTTCATAACAGCATTATTCATAATAGCAAGAACCTGGAAACAACCTAGATGGCCTTCAACTGAAGAATGGATTAACAAATTGTGGTATACCTACACAATGGAGTACTACTCAGCAGAAAGAAAAAAATGATATTCTAAAATTTGCAGGTAAATGGATAGATTTGGAGAATATCCTCCTTAGCGAGGTATATCAAACCCAGAAATATAAGCAGGGGATGTAACCATTAGTGGACTCTAAACAAAAAAGAAAAAAGCATGTCCAAGCTGCAAACCACAACCACTAAGCAGCTTGGGATCTGAAACACCTTGGACTGACACCTTGGATCCCACTCCCTCTAGAGGAACACCTGACTCAGTCTTGATGTTGGGGTGAGGAAACTGGATCTTCCAGGAGTGGATGCTGAACTGAGCAATATTGGAACCTTGGGACCTCCTGCCCATGCTGGGGAGGAGAGGGGGAGATGTGGGGAAGAGAGAGTGACTGGAGGGGGTGGGAGGGGGAAGGGACTTTGAATTAGGATATACATGATGAAAAATGTGACTTTATTTATAATAAAAAAAATCAAAAAAGGTGTACACTAGGACCAAGATTTTATTTTTATTGTCCTTTTTAGTGACATGAAGCATTCTGGTAGCTATTGTGTATCCAAAAGTACATTAAGGCTTTAACAGTGAGGAAAGAAATTTTTCCTGCCTTGGTTATAGCCTATAACTTGTGGGTGAGTAGAGAGATATTATCCCAGCAGTTAGTGCATACAAATATAGCTAGATATAAAAAAAAAAATTCTAGAGCCTTAATTCTGCTAAACCAAATTATTTATAAAGTGTATTTTAACAACAGTTGTGTTTTGTTTGTAAAGGGATGTGACTTGTGACTTTTTCTGTTTAAAAAAAAAATCCATACCATAAATGAATTATGAAAAAGACAGCAGAGATGGACACCGTTGTGACACACCTAGTGCATTCCTTATGCTGACTGATCACATTCAGCTTCCAAAATAATGTAGTCTTGACATTCAAAGACTAGAAGTGCCTAAAACTAACCCCGAAGATTCCAACAAGCTAAGGGTAAGTGAAACAAAGCATATCTGTCTTTGTCAAGTGTCTAGACTTTGGGGCAAAAGAGATACTAACTGAATTCGGGTTTTATTGTTGTTTCGGGTTTTCTCATTGCTGCTGTTGTTTTTCATTGCTGTGAAAAAAATGTTTGATGAAAACAAGAAGGGGAAGATTTATTTCAGCTCACGCTTTCAGAGGGTGTCAATGGTGCTAAGCAGCCGCAGTGCCTGTCAACAGCTATTCTCATGTGGTGAAGAAGCAGAAAACATTCCTGAAACCAGAGGCAGGCTTCGCTGTCAGAGGCATGCCCCTTCCACCACCACTACTACTTCTCCCACCTCTTAAAGGCTCTGTACCCTTCAAAATAATACTGCAAGCTGTGTGTGGACTATGTGCTCAAAACAGCCTGTGGTGACGTTCCAGATTCAAGCCATTGCACTAACTTAATAACCACATGGATAAAGCGATAGAGATGATGAAGTCAGGTACAGATTCAGAGAAATTCCCTTTCATGTTGTATTGCAGATAGATTATGTTAAAAAAAATCTGCTTTGTTTTTGTATGCCATGGGCCTTGAAATGAGCCCCTGGAATCCTTGTGAACATGATCTATCTATCTACAGCCTCAGGCAAGCTATTTAATTTGGCTGCCTTTCAGTTTTCCCATATGTAAAAATGAGGGAGACAATACATGAGAAATGAAGATAAGTGAGATAACTTATGTGGAAACACTTAGCAATGTCTCCAAAAATGTTAAATATTAAAATGTGTTGGTTATTGTTAATCTTACAGCAGTGCCTCATAGGAACCTGCATCTTTCATGCTGGAGGATACAGCATCTGATTAGTCAAATAGTTCTTAACGACAGCAATGTCAACAATGTTTTGTGCTAGCAATAAATGTTTACTAAACATCTCTTGGAGGCAAATCATTGGGTAACACTCTGGAGGTAGGTTAAAAAAAAAAAAAGATGCAGTTTACAATTTAGTAGAAGAAACAGAAAGATGATTCTTGATCACATAGTTGTAAGTGTACTTACAAGGACAAGAGGTGGGCATTCTAAATCTGGCTACATAGAAGCTTTCTTGGATCCAGAGAATGATGGAAGAGACGAGATGAAGTCAGAAGAGAAGAGTGATCTGAAAGAAACAGGCCAATCCCACATATGCCCCTGAGCAATATTGTTCTGTGTACTCCAGACTGGAAAAACAAAACCAGACACAGATGTCAAAGTCCTGTTCAGGGCTCTCTGTGATCATCCTAGATGCTTGAGGCCACCTTCAAAACACAATAATCTCAGACATATAGACAGTCCTGAGTCCCAAGTTTTTTTATTTCTACCTGTCATACTTACTTAAAAGTGTCAGTATGGGCTGGAGAGATGAGTCAGCTGCTAAGAACACTTGCTGCTCTTCCAGAGGACTGGAGTTTAGTTCCCAGCACCCATGCTGGGTGGCTTATAACCACCACCTCTAAGTCTGATACTCCTGTAACCACAGCTCCAAGACATCCCATGCCCTTTCTCACTTCTTCAGAGGCCTTTGCATACAAAGACACATGGAAATAGATGCACATTTGTTTTCAGTGTAAATATGAAAACTTACATCTGTACAAAAGCCTGCACATGGATTTATTTTAAAGACAGGACCTGATATGCCCTTGAACCTATGAGTACAGAGAGATAGTAATGAATATAACCAACACCAGGGGATAATGAAGGTGCAGAAATCACAAAACTGCAATTCTCTGAAGAGAAGGAAGTCAGTGAGAAAGGGAAATCCACCATATCAATGCAGCTATGGGCCACACTGAAGTGGAGACAGAAAAGGTCAGTCTTTTCCAGTTATGGAAAGCTGGGTGAACAGATACAACAAAAGGGATTTATTAAAGCACTTGAAGTTGCTCTTTATGATACTCCAAGAACAGACACATGTCATTCTCCATTTGTCAAAACTCAGAAAGCATGCAATACCAAATGAGAAGCCTAATGTGGATGGTGGCCTTTGGGTAATGATGCTTTGTCAACAGCAGTGACGGATTATAATAAATGTCACACTGGTGTGGGGTGTTGTTGGTCAGGGAGACTAGGGGAACAAAGGTATAAGTAGGTACTCTCCGCCAGATCAATTTGTAAACCTAAAACTGCACAAATAAATACATTCATTTGATTTCAAAAATAAAGTTTTATTGGCTGGAAAGTGAAGACAACAGGGAAAGGAAGGCTTTTCTTTATTTATCCTTCAGATTTTGTATCACAATATACTATTACCTATATGGAAAAAAAACTATCTTTAAGCAATTAAAAGGACAATGGATTTCAGAATCAAAGAAATTTGGCCGAAGCTTGCAAGCAAGTGAATAATATTTTGTGAAGAACATGAAGAGGAACTGCAAGGATGCTGTTAAGCAGAATGTCCACCTTATCTGGACAGAAGCAGGTGCACCAGGGGCTTACACTGTGCTTCCTGGCTCCAAACTTCACAACTATTCGAGAAAGCCTTCATCTGGCTGAGATGATATTCCTCTTTGCTGTCTATTGATTCGTGAGGCATAAAGAGTAGCAGTTCCATGGGTCATTCTAATCCACTACAAAGATCAGCACAGAGATTATGATAAACCACATAAGCATTGAACTGGTCAGGTAGTCTGGACAACTTCACAGCTAAAAAAAAAAAATTGACCTTTCCCTGGGCTCGACACGGCATCGCAGCAGTATCTTTCCACTAGGAGATCAGTTAAAAGGGAATATTACAAAATTCACATCATGCCAGTAGCACAGCCCAAAAGCACACTGCCAGGAGTCAACAGTCTAAGATTCCACACAAAATGCTGATACTGAAATAAAAGGTGAGAAATGAAAAGGAAGACTTGTGACTATTCATATCAATGTTGTGATGGTGCCCTAATTATTGTTCAAATAGTAGCTCGTTTAGCACACTACACACACCTCGAAAAGAAAATTGAGCTCTTGTTCCCATTTTGCAGATGAGAAAGTAAATGAGGCTAACTGGCTTATCAAGGTCATCCGAAATAGGGTGAATCCATGAACTGACTGTGAGCAAGCTACATCCACTTAGAATGCGTGTGTCTGCTCTAAATCAGAACACTAAGATTTAAGAATAAAGTGCCAGGGATTATCAGGATTGAGTGAACTGTTTTCAGAAAAGGCTCATAATTTTAAATATTCTGAAAAAGAGAAGACGTATCCAAGGACTCTGTTCAATTTAGAAGTCTCTTTTTTACTGGCATCCAGTCTGCACAGCAATGTGAGCATGAAGAAATTTCAGTTTCCTAGATTTCATGGCTCAGGACCCATTTAATTGGGAAAGCACACTGCTGTTCTCACTTGTGACCTGAGGATTCTCAGGCCCAGCTCTCCATAGTAAAGGAGACTTCAGGGTGCTCCCAAGAAGAGAGATTCTAAAAGTTGCTTCCTCACTGTATCAGCATTGCTTGAGAATTTGATAGAAATATGCATCCTCTGTCTCCAGCTCAGACTTGATGCTCATAGAGCCGACTCATGGCAGAGCCCACTATGTGTGAGTGGACAGGAAAGCCTGCCAGGTGACTCTGATGTAGGTCAGAATTTAAGAACCACCATCCTGTAAGAACTCCATATTCAATCTGCTGTCTTTCCTTATATTAATATGTGGTTTTCTGCAAAGCCTCTAAGCTTTCTAATTCTGTGGTACGCACACTGTGGTAGTGACATGAATAGGTGGGGAGACCTGGGCCTGCGACTTCTATTTTCTTTTCTGCTTTGAAAAAAAGAAATGCTTTTTTCTTCTTTTACCTCCTCCTCCTCTTTCCGTAGATCATGCCAAAAGCCAAAAGCCAAAAAAAAAAAAAAAAAAAAAAATTCTTTCAAGTTTGGACAGATAATGCCTACTCAAACCCCAAGCTATGGAGCCTTGTCTGGCATGGTGAAATGGCAGCTAAATCAATAGACAAATGTCTGCCTGAGCTGACTTGAGAGTCTCGCCTGAGCCACTTTCAGAAGCCAGTAACCTCACGGGAACTTCAGAACCTTCCTTTCCTCTCATTTATGTACAGATAGCATGTTAAACAGCCATGCAAATGATTTGCTTTCAGGCTCAGGTTCTCCAGTGCACAATACAAGATGTTGCAGATGAAGCTGCCCTGTTAATGGTTTCTGAAGCGGATTCTAAAAATGATTGTGTACTTCACACTCCCTCTCGTGGCTATTCTTGGTAATGCAGGAAGGAAGGTCCTCACTGCCACCCACCCCAACCCCCATTTTAAAGTTTCTCGTAGGGAATTAAATATCTAAGAATTCAATATCTGGAAAGCTTGCTTGTTCATAAATTATGTGTGCCTTGGACTTAGGAGAATCTATTAAACTATACTTTTATAAAGATTGGGAGATACAAAGTAAGTATGCCGTTCTTCCAGAAAAATAGCAAAAATAAAACAATGAAGGGGAGTTAGTTGTAAGTACACAGAAGACAACAAACAGCTCTTTGTTAAAACGGTGTTCGAATGAGTGAAGTGAAACACAAGAGTTTATGTCGGGTATAGGATTATAAAGCAGTAAAAAGCAAGCTGCTGAGTGTGTGTGTGTGTGTGTGTGTGTGTGTGTGTGCATTGACATGACACATGTTTATGGAGTTTGCTCTCAGTTGCTTCCTACTATTGGTAGATTGTGAAAGCCAGTGCTCTCTGCTGGATCCTCCACTGACCTGGGATTCTGTCATGACACTCTCTGGCTAGCCAGAAGGGAACAGGGAGACATTAACCTTTGTTCTTCCCCTTAGTGCCTGAGAAGCCTTCCCTTCTGGTGTGTGAGGCCACCATGGCTGTTACCACAGTTTCACTTCTCCTTTTTAGTGACTAAAGCTGCCTAAGGTTATCCATGCCTAATAGAAAGAAACAAGATCACATTTGCTGTCTCGCTAATCACTGCTACAAATAGATATTAATGAACGTTTGATCATGGGAAGATTGCATTAATTATTCAGTTTTTCTAATTTTATAAAAATAAAAATGGATCATATGAAGCTAGGCAAAAGTTTTCTAGCATTAAAAAAAAACACAGAGATAGGTGAGGGCCCAAGAAGCTTTTGAGATCTGGAGCAGTATGTCCTGGATTTGACGCCACCAGTGATTTGAGCTGGTCATTCATTGTCCTGGGAAGTTTAGTGCATTTGTGGTACCCTGGAGCAGTTGATATAAGTTCCCAAGCACTGCAACCAGGAAGTAGAGAATTGATAAAGGGCCTCAGACAGTAAAATCACCCCAAGTGAGAACCATTGATGGGATGGGGGTTAAACATTTCAGTGGATGAACTACCGAGAAAAGTTAAACATCTGATTCTGGAGTGTTGTGTACAAGGAAGAACTCAGGAGTTGGCAACAGCAAAGCGAAAATCACATGCTGTGACCCTGTGCCTCTTCAATCTATACACCATTGCTGTAGATGTGAAAAATAGCAATATCAACATAACAGTGGTAGGAATAAAAAGCCTTTTGATAACTTTATTATTACTAGTGTGCATGTTATAAGCTGGTCGGCATATTAGATCATTTATGAACATCAGTAGACATAGAGTCTTTCCCTGACTTCCAGAAACTTCCAGACATAAAGCATAATGTCTCTGGAGTTAGTTGTCTCAAAGATTTCTTTAAGCCAGATGTGTTAAGTGGGGAAAAGTTCTGACCTTTGTGTCCTCTGGGAACTGGGTCAGCCTCACCCTCACTTCTCTTGGGTTCTCTTGGCCAGCTTGGAAAAGCAGCTCATTGCTGCTGTGTTAACTGACCCAAGGAGGGTCCATACCAGGAAGCAAGGCAGTTAAGCCCGTTTAAATGCAGAAAAACAGATAGTCCCTCTTTTCTCTCTCTTTTTCTTTTCAACCAGAAAATAACAAACTTTTCTTTTCCATGTGTGAAGTAAAATTTTGTTCTGCTTGTCTCAAAACAAACAAACATAAACTTCTTTTGGTGAATTTGTAGGACACAGACAATACGAATGGACTTTGAATCTGAAAGCTGTCCTTTCAGATTATAGAGAACTCAAGAAACTAGAGCCCAAAACCCTAAATAACCCAATTAAAAGTTAGGGTTCTGAACTAAAAAGGGTATTCTCAGCAGAAGGATTACAAATGGCTGAAAGGCACATGAAAAAGTGCTCATCATCTTTAGCCATCAAAGAAATGCAAACCTAAACAACTTTGAGATACCACCTGATACCTGTCAGATTGGCTAAGATAAAAGACACAGATGACAGCGTATGCTGGAAATGTTGTGGAGCAAGAGGGACATTCCTCCATTGTTGGTGGAAGTGTAAATTTGTTCAGCCACTCTGGAATGCAATATGGAGGTTTCTCAGAATTAATCTCCCCAAGGATCCAGCAATACCACTTTTAGGCATATACCCTAAAGATGCACATTTGCACCCCAAAAGCATTAGCTCAACTATGTCCATAGCAGTACTATTCATAATAGCAAGAACCTGGAAACAACCTAAATGTTCCTCAACTGAAGAATGGATTAACAAACTGTGGTACATCTACACAATGGAGTGCTACTGAGCAGTAAGAATAAATGATATCCTAAAATTCACAGGCAAATGGATGTATTTGAAGAATATCCTCCTGAATTAGGTATTACAAACCCAGAAAGATAAGCAAGGGATGTACTCACTCATCAGTGGACTTTAAAAAAAAACAAAAAAAGATGTCATTGTATACAAGAGCTCAAGACTAGAACATAACTAAATGACAATGCCTCACTTCTGCATTGATGGCCTCTGGTAGGGGTGTGGGTGAGGAAAGACTCGTTTTCCTTAAGGGATTGGTCACAGGGAGTTTAATTATGCTCCAGTAAGTAAATGAGCAGCATGAATGGGCATTTTTATAAATGGGGAGATCATAAGAGTGGGTATGAAACTGAGAAGACTAATAACTGAGTTTGATGAGGTGAATGATGTAAAATCACCAAATAATAAAATAAATAAATAAATAAATAAATAAATAGAATCATGGTTAAATAAATAATTTGGTACATTTCAATAATCTATCTGCTGGATGTAGCATATTAGGTGAGGCATTCAACAAATACACTATCTTATCATGCAGACCTTGGTTTGAAACACCCATAGGCATGTTGTTCTAAAAAATTAAGCTCTACAATACTAAAGATGATGATACAGAAGACCAAAACATGACTCAACTTGAAGATTTATTTTTAAAATATCATATCAATAAATACTGTGTGTCAAGCCAGAACTTCGGAGGGTTGTTGGGGAGCTCTGATGGGGCACTAGGACTCTGATGACAGCAAGGACTTTGAAGTCCTGTGAGGACAGGGACACTCAGAGATGTGGTTGGATGATTGTGCAAACCAACACACTCATTCTTCCAACAAAAAAAAAGGGGGGCATTTGGAGTCAATTCACTGGGAACTAGGGCAGAGTTAAACAGGCTGAGTCAGATGTTGCCCCATGAACCACACAGCTTAGAATCATGGCAGACTTTGTGGAAAGAAAGGCAGTTTGCAAAGTTCACTGATGACAAGAATAACTGGAGATGTCTTTTTGGATAGAGATGGGATGTAACTTTCTTCTTCCATAGATGATATAAAATACCATTAAGTTACTTAATTCTCTAACACAGCAATCACCGAAAACAGAATATGGCATCCTTCCTTTTTTATTAGCTACAAAGATATCCAAAGAAAACATAATTACACTTCCCAATGTATGCTTTCACATTCACATCGACCTTGGCAGTGTTTGAAGCTTGCTGTTCCTATTACATTTATTGAAGAAAACTGAAAGTAACATCAAATTTTTTTTTTTTTTACTTTTTAAAAATATTTTATTCTTAATCATGTGTATGGGTCTTTGCGTTTGTGCACATTAAGTGCAGGTATCTATGGAGCTGGGAAGAGGGCCTCAGATCCCCAGTACTGGAATTACAGGCAGTTGTAATCACCCTGGTGTGGGTGCTGGGAACTGAACTCAGGTTCTCTGCAAAAGCAACTATGTACCAGTAAGT